>DWAJ01002364.1:0-17865 GCA_018238005.1 Eurema mandarina
ATTTAAATCTATTAGTTTGCTTTATATATCAGAGGAAATAATAAGGGCTATAAAAAGCAATCAATATGTAATTGCCATATTCCCTTGAAGGGAAATATTTTTTAACTTAAATTAGACATTTTAACTAACGTAAATCAATAATAAGATACTTGTTTCACTATTTTTATCGCACATCCATACTAATATTATAAATTTGAAAGTGTGTTTGATTGTTTGTTTGTTTGTCCTTCCTTCACGCCGTAGCTAAGCAATCAATCGACCTGATTTTTGGCATACAGTTAGTTGAAAAGATGGAGAGTAACATAGGCATACTTTTTAACTGGAAAGAAAGGGTTAAAAGAGGGGGAAGGTGGGGTCAAAGTTCATATGAAAGTCCACGCAGACGCAGTCGCGGGCAGCACCTAGTGAAGAAATATAAAAATATAGCCACAATTTTCTTTTATAATGTAAAACTGGAAAAACTGCGTTTTATACATTTATCAAAATATTTTAATCCAATCATTATGAAATAAATTATGTATTTTATTGATTCATCTTGTTTCTAGATTATTCACAATCTTTTATTAGCTAGCTAACGAAACAAAACATCGCAATAACCAACAAAATTCGAATGTACTGCAAACATTCCGAAAATGAACGAGCTGTAGATATTTGGATACTTTTCAGGGGAATTTTAATTTGTTCCCATTCTCAGTAAACGCTTAGTCTGGTTTAAAGTTCATACGTGTTTTGTTTATAAAGTACTAGCGTTTTCGCTCGGATACTACTATATGCTTGCTGTTGCGACTTGCGAGCGACTCCGTCCGCGTGGACTTTCATATATCCCCTTATCACCCTTTTTCCAGTTAAAAACATTTGTGTACCAAATTAGGTTCTAATCGGTTCCGTAGTTTTAGCGTAATGGAAAGACAGACAGGCAGGGTTACTTCCGCATTTATTAGTATGAATATAATAAATTGAGGTGTAACCTATCTTTTAAGTTGGATCAAACTACAAACGGTAAGCAAATTTAACTTAAAATCGGTGCAGTAGTGTAGGAGTCAATCGCTAATAAACGTGTCACCTAATTTATAAACCCTTACTCTGTATATTAAGATGTTACTGAAATAGGAGCCTTATATTAAGCTAAGACAGGCCATATTAGACTTTCATAGATCTAGCATCTTCCAAATTTGTCAATGTCGTATCACTCATAATGAGGGAGGCATCACATAATAATAGTAAGGGTCGATGTTTGTCTGTGGTATTGAAAGCACGTGTTGCTGATTGCCACAACCAAATATCGACCCACAAACTTATTTTATCTACAACTACTAGACATTGGCAAAATTGCGATAACGCAGCACTGCCATTTAACCAAGAAGAAGAAGAATAATAGTAAGCTAGCGATCGACCACGTTATGTTAAATGAGTTGTGTAATGTGTAGGCTCGCTATAATATTAAGCTATTTCTTCCAAGTAACCAAACGTTAAAAACAATAATACTAATTTCGTAATTCATTTAGTTGACTGCTTTGCGGTGGTAAAAGTTTTGTAATACAATGACGATTGAAGTACTATATGTAGCCTAGTTGAATAAAGTTACTTTTGACTTCAACTTTGACTAACGAAGAAAAATGTTTTTCCGCCCAAAGCCTAAGACTTGCACTAAACGTCAATTGTAATATGTGCATGTTGCGTCATTCGTGATACTGAATAATAAGAAGCGTTTTATATATTAAGGACGCTGCAGGCGTGCGTGATATAAATAATAGCATACACAATATATTAATGGAAAGTATTTATTATTAATACACTTTTTTTATATGATAAGTGGGGAGACGACATGGACATGTCGCAGGCGGATTGTATAATCCGCTGTACTACATTACGGCTAGCCGTTTTGAAAAACAGGGCTTTAACCGCCGCTTTACAAAACGGATCTGTTTTTCAAAATGGCTAGCCGTAATGTAATACAGCGGATTATACAAATCCGCCTGCGACAGACACACTCCTGATGGTAAGAGAAACGCCAGCCCATAACCAATGCTGTGATTCTTAACTATTATGTAAGGATATAGTGTATAGATTATATATAGATAAGAGATAGCATTATTCTAATGGATCTAATTATGGAATGTTAAATTTTTTGACACAAATGTATAATTGTAATAATGTAACTTTAATATAAAAAAATAATTAGAGTCAATAATTGTTGACTATAAATAATAATAATAATTATTATTATTATTTATTACATTATTAATACAGAGAGTCCTATATCTTTAACTATTTCTATGTAAAATTCTGTAGCATTTTGAGAATAAATAAATATTATTTTTTTGTACTTCCCTCACATCTGGTAAAAAATTATTAACTTAAAGGGAAAACATGTATTTTTTTATAATTAAGTTTCATTTATGATTATAATGATTCATATATGATTTTAATAAGGATTAAATGCGTATAAAATGCTTAATCATTTATGTTTGTTTATATGTTTATTTAGATCGTCGAAACTTATATCCAAAGGAATAATAAATTGTTTTCAATAAGTAATTCAATTTAATGCAATTTATAGGGAGATATTGTTAGGAATTCGCTTCTCAGTCCACTTAATGTAGTTAGCTTAGACGGTGGTTAAAGCTAGGTTTAATAATTAAGGATTAAGCAAGACCCGTCTAAGACCTAGATAAACATCCCCGCCTTAATTCAAAATAATATTGTTTAGTTTAAATTGTTTAAAGTGTAGGTATATTAAAAATATATCTAGATTTGTTGATTGTATTGAATGCTGTGTTAAGTGATATTTTTTGTTTTAAATTCACTACCAAAAAGGATTTATTTATTTTAAATAATCGTCTATTCTTTCGCTTTTCGTTTATTCTTTCCTCTTATGCCTTTTTTATTTCATATAGCAACATATTCGCGAGGCATATGGCTTCGCGATTTACCAAGAATAGAAATCGCTTCACCAAGAAGTACTTTGATCTTAAGTTGCCCATTGTAACAAAAAAATATCTTAAATATATTACGTAAATTACGTGTCACGTTATTTGTAAGCGATTGGCTCCCAAACTACTCCCCAATTTTAAATTAAATTGCACACAGTTTGATCAACTTTACATCATAATATATGCGAGCGAAGTCCGAACGCGTCGCCAGTATATAAAGCATCTAATACGATTCAAACCACTAGACTATACGTAGCACCATACCATTCCATATACGAGTATCTTCCCATCAGTGTCATACATATAATGCATCTTTAAATAATCCTATAAACTGCACAGCAAATAAATACGGCTTTGAAGCGTGAAATCTCTAACAAATAAGAATTATCCTAGTAGGGTGAGTACATCCACGGGAGGATCGCGGAAGAATGCTACGGTGTCCTTAAGCCTGTGACGACAGTGAGTGAATAAATTTATTGTGTAACATTTTGGACAAACGAAGAGGCGGACCACCTGATGGATAGAGGTCGCCCATGAACATTCGTGCAACTTTACAGCTCTGAATTTGGTTTTTGTTGATCTTTGAGTTTTAGTCGGTAGTGCAATGATGGAGCTAACCCTTATCCGTCTCACAAGGTAAAAAAGTATACGTAAAAATGGTTTATTTATACATTAACCATTCCTTCCCGTAGGACATTGTATAAGGCTTTATAAACTAACTAGCGACTCGCCCCTGCTTCGCACGGGTGCAACTACAGAATGTCCTCATATACAATGTTCACAGCTTTTTTGTCAACCCGACCCCCGGACGGCCGCGGCACCGAAGCAACTACGTCCCTGCATTTTAAATTCGTAATACCTATCTTCGGAACTGTTCACTAAAATATCATGCTGTAAAACGCATATTGATCTATAATACATGCACAATTTATTTAAGGTACTTCATTGGATACAGATTAATGCTGTATAGTAAAAGATCACTTCGTAAATAACAATTTATTAGTAAAAGATTAAAAATGGTTATGGTGGGTTATCCTTAACTTCTAAATCCGTACGTGGGTTATCCTTAACTTCTTTCTAAATCCGTACTTTACGACGCAATATGCTCGCGTCTAATCAATAACTTCTCAGTCAAGTCGTTCGTGATACTCGACAAAACTTAAAGGTCCTTAGTAAAGTCAGATAAAAATTTCACTATTTCAAACATTCTACAATGGTTGTTAATTTCATGTTACCTTAACTATGAACGACGTATATTATACTTTGTAAAACAAACGAATATTATCTCCCAACTACCTTCTAACAATGTCACCCTATCCAACGACTCAGAATAAATACCAATCTCACTGATATTTTCCCTGATAATGGCAATGTTATATCACATTACTGTTTATATTTTCAGTAGCACGAGATTCGAAAATTCATTGCAAATGGGATCCAATGTATTTGGTTTATCGGCACCTACATACGTGTAAGACTCCTATAAACATTTTTACCGCTACATCTAAGGTTTTGTTGTTATAAAAGGTAGATATTCAGAGCTCATTATATTTTGTTTGAGCGCTATACTACGTATAGTTTTAGTTTTATAGCGACGGATTACTTTAGTCTTATTATAAATACGAGTATGCAGTGATAAAAATAATAAAAACTTTGCTTATCTAAGAAAGCACCTTTTTACACTAAGCAAAGCAATATTGACATTACACATTTTGCTAATAATAATATATTGTGTAGTCTTAATTTTCAATTAATGTAACTTTTTATATATGCTTAAACCTTTAAAACTACGCTACAGATTTTCATAAGATTTTTTCAATAGATAGATTGATTCAAGTGGAAGTTTTATATGTATACTATATATGCGTGCAAAATATATAACACAATATATACGTGCAAAGCCGGGGCTGGACGCTAGTATAAAAGAATTCCTTATGGGTAATTTCATCTGTTTAATTGCATTCTCTTTTTTTAATTAGGTAAATTAACTCAATTACCATTATAATTATTGGTAAAAAGCAAGTCCAGTTGTTTGAGAGATTCGATTAAACAATAAAATTAATCCATGTATAACATTTGTATAAGAAGCAAAATGATTGTATAATCTCGTAGAATGTGTAGGAATGTAAGCATTGTAATTAAAAGTTGATCTATTGTATTGTGTATTCAGTAAGTCAGGAAAAATGCTTAAGAATAATATCTGATGCAATTGTGGTTTATTTTATAATAGCTGTTGCCCGCGACTCCGTCCGCGTGGACTTTCATATAAACTGTGACCCCCCTCTACCTCCCCTTTATAACGATTTTCGTTGTCATCGTTTTATCTCAGGCTATAGACAATCTGTGTACGAAATTTCATTACAATCAGTTGAGACGTTTTGGCGTGAAAGCGTAACAGACAGACAGACATACTTTCCCATTTATGATATTAGTAGGGATGTACAGTTGCATGTAAAACTAGATTAACTCATTCAATATTACGTAAAATATTTAAATAAGTGCCGTAAAAAAAGAATTATTTGATTAAATCATTACCTACTTTATTTTAAAACTAGCTGTTGCTCGCGACTTCTTCCGCGTCGGATCTATTTCTTTTATTATGTTATAGTGAGTCAATCTTAGAAGATAGACATATACTGTCGCGGACTTTTTTTAGATCATTTAAAGAGGAATAATTCGCACGCAAAGGAAGCCCTC
This sequence comes from Eurema mandarina, assembly GCA_018238005.1. Lineage (NCBI taxonomy): Eukaryota > Metazoa > Arthropoda > Insecta > Lepidoptera > Pieridae > Eurema > Eurema mandarina. Next base: position 5,631 of record DWAJ01002364.1, read on the forward strand.
AAAGATGAATAATTTTCCCCGTTTTTTCCATATTTTCCATTATACCTTCGCTACTATTAGTCGCAGCGTGATGTTATGTAGCCTAAAGCCTTCCTCGATAAATGGTCAATTCAATAAAAAAAGAATTTTTCAACTCGAACCAGTAGATCCTGAGAGAAGCGCGTTCAAACAAACAAACTCTTCAGCTTTATATATTAAAATTAGTAAAGATTAGTAGGGAGTAGTTGAATGTAAAACTAGATTAACTCATTCAATATTACGAAAAATATTTAAATAAGTGCCGTAAAAAGAATTATATGATTAAATCATTAGCTACTTAATTTTAAATAAAGGATGCACCAATTTAACCGATGCAATATTTCAGTGTTAAATCATTGTTCTTTTATAACATTACGAGTACTAGCTGTTGCGAATCCCTCCGTGTGGACTTTTATATAAAATTTGACCCCCCCCCCTTCCTCCCCTTATAACCCTTTTTTCCAGTTAAAAAGTTGCCCATGTTTTTCTCTAGACCTCATATGTACCAAATTTCATTCTATCGGTTCAGTAGTTTTGGTGTGAAAGCTTTACAGACAGACATAGTTACTTTCGCATTTGTAATATTAGTATGGATATCTGCACATTTCTGTGTTCATCAGAACTTGCAATACCATATTATTTTTCATTTTCATCAGAAACAAATTTCCCAACTAGTTTGTACACAAACCAAATGAAAAAGCTCCATTGTATGATCCAATATTCGAATTGAAGTTAATCAAAATATGCGATTTTTTTATTTATTTCCCTCTATGAAAACGGCTAGCTTTTCAATTAGCTCACGTCAACATTCTAGGAAGTACAATGTAATTTCCGACATTTCACAATCAGTCAAATGTATATTTAAATCAAAGGCATACGTAACAAGTAACAATCTTTAATAATCACAATACACAATAAACAACAACAAACAGACAACAAACTTAACAAATAAATAAATCAACTACAACATGAAGACAGTTGAAAATGACTTAAAATTAAAACAATATGTACAGTCGATGGCATTCATCAGAGTCAATCAATGGTGACCTTTATGATGTATCGTCTTGTATACTGGGATCTTGACTGGGTAAGGCTGGGGTACATGTACTGTTACAGTCTTCTCGACTCTAATTGGTACGTGTTTTTCTACGGGGTAGGGGACGTGCTTGACAACGGGGTAAGGCACAACCTTCTCGATAGGAATGGAGATCTCAGTCTCAACTGGAACGGCTACTGGCTTGTGTACGGGAACTTTGACAGGGTATGGCTGAGGTACTCCAATCAGAATAGGCTTAGGGACATTCACGTGCAACGGCTTGTGAATCGGCACAGTGACGTGCTTGTAGTTTGGCACTTCGACTGGATGTTCTTCGTCAATGTGTTCACCTACTGGTATAGCTTCAATGTTACCCAGCCCGTGGCCGCCATGCCCGTACTCTTGGCCACCGTCTTCAAGAATGAATCCCTGACCATGTCCATTATCACCCTGGCTGTGTTCGTTGCCTTGATTTTCGGGTCCACTCACATCGCCTTCATGACCTTCGAAATGGTTTCCCAAATCATGAGCGGCTTGGAGGTAGGAGTCGCCGCCGAAGCTGTTTAAAACTGGTCCGTGATCGAAGCTTTGACCGTGACCACCGAGGTCGAACGCCTGCTGTGCGTGTCCACCAAAGTCGAACCCTTGTTGTGGGTGTCCACCGAGGTTAAACGCTTGCTGTCCGTGGCCGCCGAGGTCAAAGCCTTGTTGTCCGTGACCACCTAGGTCGAAACCCTGTTGACCGTGACCGTAATCTTGTCCCTGTGTTAAGGCGAGTGTGTAGTCGTTCCCTTGGGCTCCAGAGAAGTCTCCGTGTCTTCCAGAGAAGTCTTGACCCCCTGAGAAGTCATGACCTCCATTGTTTCCATTAGAATGGTATCCGCCATTGTCACTTTGACCGTGACCCCCGTTCTCGTGACCTGATTCGAACCCAGCATTGCACACCGCGGACAACGCCAACAAACATATCTGTAAAAAGAAATATTGATTTCTTTAAAGACTGCTTTTAATATACCGACAACAAACGCTAGTAGTATGTATTAAATAAAACTTAAGTATAAAACTGTATAAAAGTTATCTGTGCTAAAATGAATAGTTCATTTTTAAACCACGAAATTGCTTTAAAATGGAATAACTTTCGCTTAATGAGTCTATTTTATTCTTTTACACCTATGGAGCGGACGAGATAAATTTTTATCACGAAAACTTTGCAGGATAACCCGCTTAAAAATGAATCCCATTAAAATGCCAGTTGATAAAAGTTACAGTTTTATAAAAGTTTTTAATATACGACGTATGAAAGTGCTGAAAAATCGTGTGGATATTACAAATTCGCTCGTTGAATAGAGATAGTTGCGAGATAAAATAATATATTACTTATATAAAAGTTGTTCGTCGCTTTATGGCGAAGATATGCGCTTTAAATATGCAGTGGATAAGTACTTGCTATTGGAATCATTGTTATAGCGTTAATGTCGTGAGATAAATGCATAATAATGTTCATATATGTATCATAGTATATATTATGTATACTTTTATTCCTTAAAGTACAAATTTTCAACCCCTTTTTTATTTCCTCAAAACTCCTTCCTTTTTTTGAAACTCCCTTTACCGGTCTTAATCGCCCTTCGTCTATCTCTAGACTGTGTCAATCCAAAATTTCATCAAAATTGGTCTCGTAGTTAAATTTATATTTATCATTTTTATTCATAAAAATAGAATATAGTAAGTTCATTAATATTATCTGACGAAGTGAAAAAAATAAGCTCAATTTTGCGGTGGCGGCCATCTTGGACCGCATTTCATCGTGGTGGTATAGTGTTATTACACTTCCTACTAATTCACCTTTCAAACAACAAAGACAAAAACAGACAGACACACTTACACATACACACACACACACATAACATACACACGGAGATACACACACGCTTTTTGCATAGAGGATTAAGACAAGTTCTCAAAGAGTTGCAACTTAAATGATAATTGCACTTTTAGATAAGAATTAGTTCTTAGCCTCTCTTCGCTAATTAGAAGTGTAGGTACTCAAGCTATTATCTAGTTGAATATTCTGTTCAATGGAATTATTTCTAACTGCTATGAAAACAAATTAGCGCGCAAAGTCTAGACTGTAGAGTTAAGACGTAATTGTGAGTTTTGGAGCGTATCGGAATGAATTTGGTTAATGAATGTATTAACCAAACCTATCATTTTAATAGATTCATATTTTAAAGTAGGTTTTTTTTTAAATTTATATTGTTGATTTAAGGAATGCCCCGTTATATGTGTCACAGACTATAGGTAAAACTTATATAATTTAATATAATAAAATAAATAAAGCTAAATAATATAATATAGAACATAAATAGACTAACGTAACCAATGATATTATATTAAATAGATATGTTTTTGGAAGCAAATTTTGAAGACACAAAAACATCCTAATTGGGACGTCTTACCTTAAGGTTATTGGTTGCCGTTCACGCGTAACTGATAAAACTAACTATCTCTTTTTTTCTTGTTGGTTTTATAATTTATCTCTTTTCTATCAATTGACTTGTATGTATGTGTGCTGCCAGTACTTTGCGGAACATTTTTTTCGGTTGAACTGTTTATGTACAACATATCTATTAACTATAACATCATCGAACGTAACCAATTTAATAGATCTGCACATTGAGGACTATTATTTTTATATGCAATATAACTAACTTGATTGTAATAAAACGTTAAGTATAATGCGTAATATCATTTTAAAAACTAACAAGTTACAACCCTATTTTTCACTGAAAACTTAATTAACTTTAAAAGCTTGCGAGCGACAACCCTATACAAATAAAACACCTAATTATGTCATAACACCGCTAGATTATGTGAACGCAAAACCGGAGCGGTTTTTTTACAAAAAGCCTGCCTTTCACAGCTAACACTCTTGCATATTACATTTTGTAATACTATTCGTGAATCTGTGATGATTTAATATTTTAGAAAGTACTTTTATTTTTAACTAACTACAACTTTATAAAGCTTTTTTTTTTAATGTGAAGATAACAAAGACAGGTTTGTTACAGCACTTATAACTCGATATTGGCTAGACCAATTGCCACGGCTTTTGTTTCGTTGGATTTGTCCCCGCCCTGAATAGCAGAATACATCTTAAAAATAATGAAAACCTTTCAAGGGAGGCAAAGTTTATATGAAAGTCCACGCGGACGGAGTCGCGGGCAACAGCTAGTTATATATAAATAAGAAACATGGACACAAACATATTTGGTTTTCTATATAGTCATATAATTCAGTTCTAGTTTTTCAATTAAGAGCATAGTGCGACATTTCCATCAATGTCAAATTAAAGAGAAAAAAATTGTTAATTTTCTGGCAATGCACGTGTCATACGCATACGCATCCAGTGAAAGCACTTCTTATTACTTTTGAGAGTTCTTCATATATGAGTGACGAAAGATGTAAGTACAACATTCAAAGTTAAGCATTATTCCGCATAATAATGTTATAATTGAAAAACTAGGCTAGTGTTACCCAAAGCAAATACCCTAAAATGACATCGATGTTATAAAATATCGTTCACTGAGCCGAAACACGATTAGTTAGTGTTATATAAAGATGCCATTGTGGCGAGATAACGCAACCATGATAAGTGAAGCGAGACATTTTGGGCTTTTTCTTTTGCGTCCTACTTATAGAATTTTGTATTGAGCAACTCCAACGGTAGTACTAGTATGTGTCACGGAATATAATATGACTACTTCTACTTTTTAACTCCTAGTGGTATGTGTTTTAATTTTAACGTGTCTGTGTATAGTGTGTCGGTATGCAAATGTGTCTGAGGCAACGTAGCTCCCAAACGGATGATCCGATTTTAATGCGTTTTTTTTTTATAATATGAAGAGGGGAGACGAGCTGGACGCACTCCTGATGGTAAGAGTAACGCCAGCCCATAGCCAATGCAGTGCTACCCGGAACTTTGCTATAAAGCCTAACTCCAGGCAGGGGTGCACTACACCGACGCTCCCCACTTTGAGTCATCAGATGTTAAGACTCATCAGCCCAGTAATCTTTTAAAGGTATATCCGTCGAGAGTGTTCTTAGCTATGTTTGGTGCAAATCGGTTCAGGTCTTCAAGGTCATCAGGTCGTTTGTTAGGTGTGGAATGTTTCACTTTCGCTAAAATAACGAATAGTACCGAGTAAATAACAAAAAATCTTAATACAAAATTGTATCTAAGGAGAACCAAACTTCTTTTGTCCATTAAGTATAGGTTGACTGAAAATCATATCTTAGTGACGAGGTCGCTATTTAAACTTTTAATATACTTCATCAAATTATTTTTATTTTATATTTAAACATTAAATAATATTTTATCGTCTTCATACGGTCCTTATTGCTCTCTTAGAAAATCCCTTACAACTAATTAGGCGTCTAATTTGGTCTCAATTTAAAGCTATTTAAAGTTACAGCATTTACGATAGCAAGTGAATGTCCCTTTACTTTCCTATCTACGGACAAGCGGACAAACAAGTTTACAGTCTAAATTATATAACACGGGAACCGAGTTCGCTGGATATTTCCACTGGCTTTAACAGATTCCATACAATCCACTACAAAATTATCTACTGCTGTACCGCTCGCGAGAATCGCCAACGAAATACCAGGATATTAAGTACCCTATGTGTTAATCCAGGGTATCGCCTATCTACATACGAAATTTCAACTAAATCGGTCCAGCCATTTTTGCGTGAAAGAATAACAAACATAAATACATAGGTACATTTTTGTTTTTTGTAGTTTAATATTTTAATTAGGCTTTTGTCTTTTGGCTGTAAATATTGTTCGAGTATGAAAAATGTTTGGAGGCTGGTATTGATATCTTCATTCCAAAGTAAGTAATGCTTAATCTTAATCCTTAACGGAGTTTTGTAACATATACGTACCTAGACGAACGAAAAATATGTAGTACCAATAAGACATCTTCGCAAAACTTTAAGCAAAAAACATGTTCCATTCAATCGTAACCTGTATCAAAAAATAATATGATATAGAACTAAACTAAGAATAGAATTGGAAACAAAAAACATATTTCGTTTGTTATAAGGATTTCGACTGCCTTTTTTTCAATTAAGTTAATATGAAAACCTATTACATATAACAAATAAATAATGGACAAACAGAATATTTGATCGCAACATGGAAAAGATTTGTAAATAAGCCACTGAAACGAATAACCAGTGATGTGCATTTATCGTAAATGTTATAACAGTATCGATGTTTTTATCGATTATTACGATTTTTTATTCTGTGTTTTCCCGCGTAAGATTTATTCTACGTTTTCAAATACCCATTTTGTTTCTTAAAATGATAGTTGACAATAAAGATTTTATCAAAAGATTGTGAATTGACAACTGATGTTTTCCGTGCCTGATTACGTAACAATTTTTTCATAATGAAAATAGATGACTTGTCTGTGTACCCGACACAATATCACTCGGCGAAAAGGAACCAATCAACCTAGCGGAAATTCGTAAAAACCATTTGATAGGTGATGGAAGTGGCGCCCTTAATGTACGTCTTGATTATACTATTTTAATAGGTTATTGCTTATTTTTGACCGTCAAAGTTCAAATGGCCAATAACTGTATAGGGGCCAATAACTATACCGTTTCCCCTATATTTATTCGACTAGGCTATAGTAACACGTTAAATCTAATATCAAATTATTAAATAAAATATAAAGCGCCAACTATACTCATATCATAAATTTACACTTTCATAACCCTGAGACGCGAATTTTAAAGTAAGGAAAATCCGAGGCAAGCCACCGAGCAATTTTAAACTCGTTACAGCAACACTCAAGTTTCTTTTATCCCTAAGGAAACTAACAATTTTTCAACTGAAAATTATGCATGATATACATTCCTCAAAATGAAAATTTTAACATTATTCTTGTTAATAAATTTACTTCTCGCAAATAAATTTAAGCGCTGTCTACATATTCTATGCCAAAACCCGCTTATATATTAATCCAATTAAAATAACTATGGTGCTTAAACTTTTCTTCTATAACTGTAAAGGTAGTTAACACACATCAAGGTATTACACAAACTCCTTAGCCGTTCTCATATATTAAATACAAGCGGACCCGTACCATTTCGTCGGGCATAATATTAACAATCCTTTTTTATATAGCCTATGACACTCAGCAATAATGTGACTTTCTATTGGTGAAAGAATTTTTAAAATCGGTTCAGTAGATCCCGAGATTACCCCATACAATTTAACAAATACACAAACTTTTCTTCTTTATATTTTAGTATAGATAAAATGACGTTTCTTTCAATTAAAAATATACAACAATAAAACATACCAAAAGCATTAAGGTAATCCTCTAAGGTACTCCTTTAAAAGTTAGACTCTTTAACGAAAAAGTATCGACAGTACTCGTATCGGAACATCTCTAAAGGTTTTCGGTAAATACATATAAATTGAATTGTTGAGTAATATTCGTCTGACTAGGGGTAAACGGGCATCGTAATCGTTCAATCGACTTCTAAAGCTCTTGAGCTTTTACTATTATTTCGTTGGAGCGGTAAACTTACGTAATATAGAAAAAAAAACTATATAAATAAAAAGTAGACTATTGCCGCTTCTGTCTTCAAACGATTAAATTAAAAACCACTGCATGGATTGTTCTGAGAATTTTATCAATAGATAGAGTGATTAATGAGAAAGATACATTCGTTTTGTTTATATATTCTATATACCAATTGTATCGCTGATTAGGAATGAGCAGTTATTTCGCGAAATAAAAGACGTAGTGTTTAATATTTCTCGTTAGCTAGACAAATACATGGATGAAAAAAAACTACCTCAGAAAAAAATAACAACGTAATTTCAATCAAGACTCTTTTATCTAAAAGATAAATGTATAATGTTCTAGGGCCAGTGACATATTCCTGAACTGTCTGGGTGAGCTAGCGATAATAGGCGGCGATGACCATTTTCCATAAAGTAAAATCATGTGATTCTGTTCCAAAAAATTTAAGCTTAAATTAATATATAATAATCAATTAGAGTAATACCGAAAAATAAATGCATTTATAACATACAAAGATTCAGTTCACTTTATTAAACTAAGATAGGTACAATCTTACGTAACAAATGCATTAGCGTTTAATGAACTAGCAATTGAACACGGAATCGTCTGCACATGAATACTAATACGACTTCTCATCAGCACTAAGCTTCCAACCAGAACTCAGTAGTCATTTGCGGGCCGGAAACTTCACGCTATAATGAGCTTTATACGTATGCGATAGAGGACGTTTTCCCGCAAACCATTTAGTACAGGCAATGTCTAGTGTCAGCTACTAATTACTCATTAATTTGTAAGCTAAGTTATACGGTTCACGGCTTTTTGGGGAGTGATATAAATTTCTTAGAATATCGATTTGCAGTTAAATGTAAACTATATTATTAAATATACGTATTGAAAGATAATTAGTTTCACCATATACGACTTTTTTCGATGTTATATATTATAACAACTATGTTTTATAACATTGTACATGTATATGTTTTATAGTTGTTGTATACAACTACTCTTTTTGATGGGATTTATAATTATTTTTAAACGATTCAAAATAGACATAAACTATGATAATGTATCTTGGGCAGACTTAAATTGTTTTTCCATTCATAATAAGTATAATAGACTAGTTAATATTGCTTAGTTATGAATTAACTATGTAAGAAACCACAGGACACGTGAAACTATATTTAAACGTTGAAAACCGGTCTAGATCGATTGTTTTATTTCAAAGGCAATTGAAATTACATTCCCTAGGGGTATTTACAGATAAGTAATCTAGAATTTCATTTAAACAGTGAAAGTAGGTATTTATTCTCAGTACAATACACTATTAAACTGTCAAAACAATTGCTTTTTATTTTTCACGATACATTAACTTTAGTGCCATATTACATGAAACATGTTATTTTCATTTATAATAGTTATTCAACAACTAGAAGTTGTTTGTTGTAAAATGATAATCTTTAAAAACAAGTAGAAATAAAATGTTTTTGATATAACGAATAACATATATTAAGAAGTTGACGTGACTATTTTTTATATGTATATCGGTAATAAATATAGATATATATTGCAGATATTATTTATAAAGTCCACAACTACATTACTTATTTTTAGTTTTATTTTAATTCCATTTTTGTAAAACTTCAAGCTAGTTTTTTTTAATATCTAAAATTTGCCTTTATTTTAAAGTATCGTATCCACAGCACTATATCCACAAAGCACAGACATTTTTTATCTATAAAAAATAAAAAACACGAACCTACACCACAGACAACACAAAAAAACCGGTAATACGTACTAAAAATTAAAAAATCGGTAAAACTGAATTATTAAAAATCGGTAACTTACAAATGTCTTCATGTCGATAGACTTATTACCGCGTCCGTTTACTTCTGTGTTCGTACCATAGATGCACTAACTTTTTATACCGGTAGGAAGTGAAGGTAGGAACTAAGAAAGGCTTCGGATTCATTTAGAACGGCTCCATGCTTTTTTAATTTACTTTTTTCGAGCGCGTTTTCAAAAGGTAAAAGTGTGCCGATCATTTGAACACATGTTTGTGTTGTATCAGTGTAAGATGTCTTATGTAATTGTACGAATACGAATCTTAATATTTAATTGATTTGTCTGGAAGAAATATCTTCATAGTGTTCTTCATAAGGCCACCAGTTACTGAATATTTAACAGATTAAGATTATCGATATATTAAATAAAATGTATTTCTTTATTATTTCCAAGTGTTCTTACTATTAGACATTTATATCTTTTTATCCACACTTAGTAAATTACAAAGATCTGCTAAATATTTTTAACCAACAGAAAACCACAATATTTGTGCATTCCAAAGGTCATTAACCCGAAAAATATAGATAACAAATCGGCATCAGAATTTACGCGGTTAGACGTGAGATAGATTATATAAAAACAAAATTATAATGTATCAACTAAATAAATAAAAATAGAACCATAACATAAAGATTTTAATAACATGATTGCCTTTTTTCGTGAATACAAACTTTTTTGTTCGTTTGCTTTGCGGCTAACTAGCGAAAATAAACGAAAATAAGTAGACGTATTTTAGTACCGTCGTTACAATAAAACTGTTATAAGAAATAGAACATACCTACTAAAAACTTGAACATTGATTGACCCACTATATACCTACTTAAAATATCCTATGTATGTTACAGTTTCGATTCCATGGTCTAATCTTCCTAAGTTCCAAAGTTCAACCAAATTCATAATAAGATAGATCTATGCACCCTGACGGAATTTCGCAATTTCTTTAAATCTTATAAATAAGAATAGGATAGGAATAGATAAGATATTTTCTGACCAATTTTCGACGTTCCCATATAAAAATACTAGCTGTTGACGGACTTTGCCCCCCTTGCCCCCTTATAACCTTTTTCTCCAGTTAAAAAATAGCCTATGTTTTATCTCAGGTTCTAGACCATCTGTGTACCAAATTTCATTACAATCGGTTCAGTAGTTTAGCCGTGAAGACGTAAAATTATAAAAAGTTTCAACCCCTCGCGCAATCTTTTGGGGGTTGATTAAAAAAAGTAGCCTATGTCCTTTCCCAGGCTTTAGACTATCTTCGTACCAAATTTCGTTTTTATCGGTTTAGAAGTTTTAGCGTGATGGAAAGACAGACAGACGGACAGAGTTACTTTCGCATTTATAATATTAGTAAGGATAATTATCTAATGACAAAACTCAATGTTGACTAAAAAACAAATAAACACAATAAACAACACTATTCAATGTCAAATTGCGTTTAGAAAACAATTTAAAAATGGCGCGACACAAATCGAAGACTGAACTTTAATTTGAATATACTTAATTAAAATTAAATTCAAAACTTTAGTATTCGAAACAAAACAGGGGAATTAATCAAAAGGGAAACGGGGGAAATATGATAATTTATTCAAATTCAACATTATTATGTATATTTGCAATTTGTCTGTGAACCGCGTGTCTATAGGTACATAATTTTATATTCACAGGATCGGAGAAATTCTATCAGCTATTTATTTATTGTTAAAACATCACGAATTTACTTCAAATATTATAAAATACAAAAGTGTATTCATACTCACTGCGAGTATTTCCTAGTTTTTCAATTGTAGCATAATGCGGAATAATGCCATAATTTAACGTTGAATGTTTTAACTGAATCTTTCGTCATTCATATTACGAGAAGTCTCAAAAGTATTGAGTAGTGCTTTCGCTGGATGCGTTTAATAATAAAATACAGTGTCAGAAAATTAACAAATGTTTTTCTGTAACTTGATATTAATCGAAATGTCGCACTTTGCTCTGTAATTAAAAAACTAGGTTTATCTTAAAAAAAGTCTATTTAATTTCTTTTTTTTTCACGAAAATTGACAGAAGATTAATAAAAATATATCTATGCTTGTTAATATATAAAGCTGAAGAGTTTGTTTGTTTGTTTGTTTGAACGCGCTAATCTCAGGAACTACTGGTTCGAATTGAAAAATTATTTTTTTATTGAATAGACAATTTATCTAGGAAGGCTTTAGGCTACATAACATCACGCTGTGACTAATAAGAAGAAATAATGGAAAAATTAATCGACGGGGACGAAGTCGCGAGCAACGGCTAGTCTAGATATAAAAATTAAGAGGACTAAAATGAATTTTAAAAAGAGAAAAAAAAAATTAAAGCTGACAAAGCTAAAATGTAGATTTCACTGCACAATGATGCCTATAGTTACCGATAAACCAATATTTCAAGAAAAAGATAATTATTTGCCTTTTTTAATGGTGATAGTATAATGCCATTGGGTTTGAAGATTACCAGTGTATTGGTATATAATATAGCTAATCTAAGTCCGCTATTAAAACAATAAATTTAGCTCTGAAAATTTTTAAGGTTCCTTCATATATTGATTCTAAAGATATTCTTTAAAAATATGAAAAAAAATCTTTGACATTCTGTATACTTGCCCAAAACTTAACAACCAAAAATATTTCACAAATGAGCTCTTAGCTATGTACAATGATATCTACAGCATTAGTTAACTGTGAAATTATTATTGAACTAGCTGT
>DWAJ01002365.1:0-17863 GCA_018238005.1 Eurema mandarina
CGTCTCCTCACTTCATCAAATAAAAAAAAAAAAACCTTGCTGACGCTTAAGCCGAATAAGGAGTTGCCATTCTTATTTCCACATTTTATGGGTATATTAACAAAATCTACTTTATAGCACGATGTGGCCAAACCTAACGTTCTAATATTCTAGAAAAGACGATGACGAACTTATTTATCATGAAAATACATTAAAATGCATACATTAAAACACATTAAAACAGCTGTTAAATTGTGTGTTTGTATATCTTTCTTTTTCACTGCCTTTTCCTCATATTTAAATATTGGCCTGATCCACCTTAATCCACGGAAAAGCGCTATTGTGTTAACAAATTCATCAACAAAGCTACCAGGGCGCCATGGGCGGGAGCAAGTTGTATGCACAATACCAATTAATCACAATTCGATTAACGATAAGATCATTAATTATATGATCATTCGGAGTTAACACAAAATCGATGGCGAAGGCGCCAACAAATAATTGCGCTTTAATCGAGTTTTGTTTATTTTGTAAACTTTTAGTCATTTCGAAGGCTTGGCGAAGTGGCTCGAATTTGTATCGAAGTCTATTCAGACTTGCCTCGTGTCTCTTAAGCTTATATATTTCCTGTCGGAAATAACATGTTATAATACTATGCTTTTAAATACATTATGAGAAAGTAAAAACGATTAAAATTTTCTATGGAATATCGTTGACAGATTGTATCGAACATCGGATTAGTGGAAATTTCTTTTGGACACCTCAGATAGACAAATATTTTTAACTTATCGAACTTATACAATATGATATAGAAGGACTATGAAATTGTTGTGTGACAATTAACGTAAAGTAAACAGTAAATTTGGACACAATTTTAAATAATAAAATTATTGTATAATAAGAAAAGTAAAAATACTGTTGATGAATTAGTGTTAACAAGAATATTTTGTCATTTTGAGACGACATTTATGGATGGAATATTTTATTGCTAAGATTACATTTAATGTGTTGATATTTTTTTGTAATATACTGTACAATGTGCATTACTTTAACTCAGAAAGTCCACTTCCTCAGTTGATCCCTCGTGGTCTTCAGTATAATAAAGATTATAAACAGTAAATGTCTAAAATTCCAACTGACCTGTACAACGGCTTCCCACCAGCGTGTCGGAACCACAGCACCATGTAGACCCGGTCCTCGTGGGAGTCAGGCTCGATGTCGCACGGCAGCGATGCCGTCCGCCCCACCACCGCCTCCACTTCCATGGTGGAAACTGGAACGAAGTCGACTACACTTCAATTGTTTGACCTGTTCCAGAGTTGATCAACAGTTCCTAATAGAAAATTAGGGTTTTTCGATCAACAAGCTATTTTGACCATTACGTAATGCAAGGTAAATTATTTTAAGATATTCCTCAAAAAATATATGGTTATTGAGTGTCGTGTACATAAAACCTTCTTAAACAAAATAATGTATAACATATTATAGCTGGTTTATAGACTTAAGTAAACCTGACCTTTAAGAAACGCAAGAGGTCACTATATCTTGTCGAGTGGTCTCCAGCGAAAGCATAAAAGTTAAATCTTATCTTATCAAGAAGAAATGTCTTAAAATTTCTTATATAAATTTTAAAGTTACTTGATTTTTACGTATATTATATATAATATTACGTTATAAATTGGATTACAGTTTTTAAGCGATAGTTACTAATACGAAAGATCTTTAAATGCGCTTACTATATATTTTTAAGACTAACATTATTAGTAATATTAAAATTTCTTGTCATAATTAGTTAGGCAGATGAAGAACCGAAAACTTGGTTAAAAGAAAGATAAAATTCCTCTGTCCATAGTTTTAACACAAAGTAGTAACACTTTTGATTCGCAATGGTATTACAAAATAATTATTTATCATCAGTCTGGAAGGCAGCTACTACAGAGAAGAGCCGGCAAAGTACCCTGATAGTGAATCAAAGGTATTAAACATATTTAAAACTAGTAAATAGCATTACGATTCTGAATACGATATTGATTAGATATCGATAAATATTTCTTGAATACTGATAATACGACTTAAGTCCATCACAATAAGATCATATATTTTCCTAAAATGCTGGGAACACTATCTGTGTTTCTATCGACAATTTTTCGTTTATGAATTTAAATTTGATGCTAGAATTCTCGAATATACAACAATGGAACGCAGCAAAAAGTCACAAAATACAAGTGTATCGGCGTTCACGCGAATTCAGCTTAACGCGCGAATGATTTTAAATTTCACTGAACGATTGGCAGACGGCATTAAGATAAATCATGAAGAAATGAATTGCGAACGAACGGACGAACGATGGTTTTTGTTCGATTTTATTATTCCTCATCGGATTACCGGATTACCTCCGCGGTTGTTTCAATTCACTATACGGGTATTGTTTAAAGTTAAGTTCATTATATATTTTTTCAACAAACTTTTCAATCGTCTTCCTATTACAATACCATCATTAGCACCAGTTCAGATGGTTACTATAAAGAAGAACGGACAAGAAACTCTGATAGTTGCACTTTTAGAACATAAATATAAAAATGATGTACCCAATTAATGCATTTGTTAGTTTTAAAATAAAAAGGAACCAGGTACATTGGTAATAAATTTTGTACCTTTCTAAGTTCTTTTTGTGACTTTCTAAGTCTCAAAAAGAATTGTCATTTATTTATTTATTTAGTTTTTTACACGTCACATGATATAAAATCATTACAACACATTGTGTTAACCGGCGACCTTATCGCTCAAGAGTGATCTCTTCCAGGTCATGTCTTTTGTGGGAAAATCTTCTATGTAAGTAAATAGAAGTATTTAAATTTCCAGACACATAGAGTGGGAAAGAATCATACAGCCATCCTTTTCACGGGCTACCTTTTTAAAAATCGAAATTTATTTAAACCGTTACAGCCGTTTATTTATTACACCGATCATTCGTAAACAGTTTCACGTTTCATTTGCCGGGCAGATAAATATGCAAACGAGGTTTAAAAGAGCCGATATTTTTGCGGACGAGCCACGAATATATTTGGCGAAATTATGCTTAATGTTTTTATTATAAAGTTTACGATTTCATTGTTTTCTTCTTTGTGGCGTAATTCAGTTAGTGTTCCGTTTTACTGTGAATTCGTTGTTACGTGAAACATATTTAAAACTAGTAAATAGCATTACGATTCTGAGAACGATATTGATTACGATAACGATATTGATTATACGTATTTCTTGTAGGACGTTTGTAATTCGCAACACTTTTAGAATAACTAATACCGATAATACGATTTAAGTCATTCACAATAAGATCATACATTTTCCTAAAAGGCTGGAAACACATTTTGAAAACGCGTCAACTCATGGGCTGATCACTGACCTTTGTCATAACATAGTATAAAACAAAGTCGCTTTCTTTTGTCTATCCCTATGTATGCTTATCTATAAAACTACGCATATCAATTTCATGTGGTTTTTGTTATCAGAATTGATTCAAGAAGAAGGTTTTTGTCTATAATACATGCATAAATTCGGGTTAAATATAATATGTCTGCGTCTTTCTTTCACGGCAGAACGGCCGGACCGATTTTGTTAAAATTTGGTATGTAGATATATGATACCCTGGATGAAAACATTAGATACTTTTTATTCCGGTATTGCCCCGGGAACGGGAGCTACGCGGGTTAATCCGCGCGGAGCGGCTAGTGTAAATACATTTGACTAGCTGTTGGCCAAGACTCCGTCCGCGTGGACTTTCATATAAACTTTGATCCCCCCCTTCCCCTCTATAACCCTTTTTCCAGTTAAAAAGTAGCCTATCGTATATAGCGTATATAGCGTATCAGGTCGATTGATTGCTTAGCTACGGCGTGAAGGAAGGACAAACAAACAAACAAACACACGTTCACATTTATAACTTTAGTGTGGATAACGTGCGTTTTCAAATAATACATTCTATTTAAAAACATATATCAATATATATGTTTTACAGCGCACAGATCATTACCAAGAAGTTACCAACACAAAAGACGGTTAAACAATGTAGTCAAGATGGCGCCAAACTGTTACCGGCTTTTAAGGATGCTAGTCTAATGAAGGTGAATTATGTAGGTCAAAATAAAACTTTAAAAAAATTGTCTTTGTATATGCTACATATAAATGTTTTAATAGTTAAATTTTGTATCTATAAATAATTACAAATATTTTTTTTAAAGAGCAATCAGAGTTTCTTGCCTGTCCTTCTCTGTAGAAAACGCCTTTCGATCGGTGGTAAATGTGGACAGGAATATAAAAGCTACTTTTATTTGTTTGAATTTAAAATTGTATAAAATTTCAAGGATTATCAAAGGATTATTGCTAGCACTGTTCTTTTTCTAATTATTAACGAAATAAATTTTAACAATCAAACAACTCACACAATATTATAGATACATATTTTTATCTATTATTATTGTTAAATTATATTCTTTTACAGGATACCCATGGATGGAGTCACCTAGTTAAAACTTGCAATTTAAACTTCTTCAAACCATAATATTAATTTTCCTTAACACGCCGTAAGCAAGCAAGTCATTACAAGCACAATGGGTGTTGCACAATGACGTCACATGCACTCAACATGGCTGCCTGAAGTTAATTCCGTAGGCGTTAAAGTTAAGTTCTACACAATGACCTTATAGGATAGGTAACTATGGATATGTATCTATAAAAAATCGAATGGGGCTGTGCCTGAGCACACGGCCATTGGTTTTTATGAAAACTATAATATAGTCTATGTTAGCGAATCGCTTTTAAAGTAAAAGATTGAATTGAAAACAAGATTGACGCTGTTTAAACAGCGAGCTGACTATATAAGTGAAATATTCACACCACATTTTTCATTGTAAGCCTAACGGCCAAATACTCATACGCAAATTAAATTTAAGCGCGCCTTAAGATTCGTAATTTTGCCAGAATTGTATGGGGATCTGACAATCGGACCATTTTAAGTCGAACTTAAATTAAAGTTGCGTTTCAGTATTCCGGCATAAGAGTTTTTTAATTATTAAGGTGCGATGATATAGACCTTTTCGTTGCCATCCATTTTTTAATCCTGGTACCCGTACGTTGCGGATCAATTTTAAAGACGTTTTACGTCAAAATAATGTTGAATATGAAAATTCAAACACAAAATTGTTGAAAAGTTATTTCTGGCCCTCCTAAGAATTGTCCAAAATTATTTTCGAGAATCCTCCATTATATAAGTTTGTCCTTAGCTATATTTAATAAACATACACACAAAACGAGCAACGTAGAATTTATGATCAACTTGAGTACATCAAGAAACATTTGGCCCCTCGTAAAACGTTACGACATCTTGCTTTCGATGCGAAACTTTGTTATGACTATATTACATAAGTATTGTTTACTGTATTATAAAAATAAATTTCGTCTATCTCTCTGTTCATGATAAACTTCCCAATGACAATTTTACATTCGGTCCTTTTACTGAGAGATGACGTTTTAAAAGCTCATGATAAAATTGACAATGACAATTATGCTGAGAGAGGTTAGACTGATGTTCTAGAAGATTCCTTGGAAGTATAGAAGATCGAAGTGGTTGTTTTCATAGGATACGGTTGAATTTAAACGGAGAAGGAAGATGTATCAAATTCCTAACTTTACAGGGTGCCTGAAGCAGGTGAGGTCTCTCTCAAAAATTAGATAGAACAAGAAGGCCTGTTCAATTATAAAAACTAATGCAGTCAGTTCTCAACACCTTCGAAAAAGGAGGAGGTTTCTTAATAAATATCTACATATTATTGGAAAATTATTTAACGGAAAATTAAAGAATTAACGAAAATATAGTCAAAAATAACTAGCAGATTACACGCTTAGAGGAAAATAAGTCTATTCTATTCCCCTTAAAAATAAGGCGAAATAAAACTGAATAAGGAAACAACATTGTCCATTTTCCGAGAACTGCCTGTTATGTATAAGGCCGCGTTATCTGTCTCGCCTTGGGTTTTTTTATTCAGAAATTGCTTTAACGATAGGTAGGTCAGTATTATAACTGCGAAAGGTTTGTGAAGTTGTGGAGTTTGGAGCTAATAGTCCACAGTTACAGCCAAAGTCAAAGTTAAAGTTGATATCAATCGCCTTTTCCCCCTACTTGGGAGACTTTATTTTTTTTTATCATATGAAGAGGGGAAACGAGCTTGACGCACTCCTGATGGTAAGAGTAACGCCAGCCCATATCCAATGCAGTGCTACCTGTAAATATATGGTCCCTTCGCCAGAATAAAATCTCTTTCTATAGTAAACCAATATAGAATGAAACAGGAACTATGTAAAGAGTTTTTTATACTGCTTGTAAACTTTTATATAATACTAGCCATGCCCCGGTTTTACCCGCATTGTTCCCGTTCCCGGAAAAATACCTAAAAGCTTATCTTATCTATAAATTATCCTATATCTTAATTTAGGGTATCACATACGAAATTTCAACTACATCGGTCCAGCCGTTTTTGCATGAAAGAATAACTATTTATTACTACCCATTCTTCTTTTTTTTGTGTTTATGCAAGTTCTGGTTGCCTGGCAGAAATCGCTGACTAGTGATAAGGCCGCATATATGTACTTCTTGATATTTGCTTACTTTTTATTGTTTGTGATTTTGGTATATGTAAAGGATAAATAAATAATATACATCGATACATACTCACAAACGTTCACATTTATAATATTAATAGGATACATCTGTGCTATCGCAGCAACATTGTTGACGTGTATTCATTTAAAAAATACGTTAAAGAGTCTAGTGCTAAGTAGGCAAGTCGCAGCTAGGCGCGGCTTCATCATTCATTTACTACCGATAAAAAGTTTCAACATTTATTCCGAACTTCTGCCAATGTGAAGAGAGCTTTAAGCTTTAATAAGTAACTGTAGCGTTCGAGAAAATGTAAAGAATATTTATAAATAAATAAAATAGTAGGGTTTTATGTTGTTGGAGGGTAGGCGATAAAAACATACGCTTTTGAAATCAAATAGTCAAGGAAATGTTGATCCTTGAGAAACGAAATGAAGGGAAATCTGAAATCTTCACAGCTGGGGAATGAGTTGGGAATTTTGGTAATCTGTGTATTTAAGCGGTATTATCAACTCTATATTATATGATTATTAATATTTGTTGACTTTCTCCCCATCTTTGGGTAAATTTTAACTAAATAAGCAGTTTAGAAATTGAGAAGGAAGGAACGGGCGGTGTTATCAACACTATATGATTATTCATATTTGAAAAAATATTGTGTTGAAATAATTATCACAGCCCTGTGTCTTTATTACTATAATAAATAGTCTGAAGCTTGTTAAAGGCTACTTTCAATGAGATTAAAATAGTTAATTTAAGTAAATTAGTAAAAAATCAGGTTTAAAGTACAAAAAGCATTTTATAAGAATAAAGAATTGGTAACTTAAGAACTTCCATAGCAATTTAAATTATCTTTATAGATTTAATATTTTTCCGAATAGCAATTAAATATTAAAAACGGAATACGCGAGTGTAACTTTGATTGTTTTAACCGTCTTAAATTTAAATGAAAAACCACCTCCATTTTTTCATACATCAATGTACACAAGTGCAAATGTACACCGAACGATCTGCAAATACTCACAAATACACATAAATAGTACGTATCTCAGATCGCATCTCCAGGACATTAGCCGATATCAACGGAAACGGAACGTTTAGCGTTTGTTCCGCTGTGGGGCTTCCTGTCGCACTGATGTTGTATTGTACTGGATGCGGCATATTGACTTTTTATTTTTATATTTATATTAATATAAAAAGCTGATATGTTTGTGCGCGCTCATCTGTGGAGGTAGGAAAGAAAAGTTATTTGTTGTAAAATTCTTAATTTATCTTATTTAGTAAAATAAATGTAGGGAACATTGTAACAGCTATTGTAGAAAAAATATTGCAATATATCACGTTTGTAATATTATTACTATGCTTTCAATTAAATAATAATATTGACGCTTGAAATATAATATACTATTATACTAGGTAAAGTACAAAACAGAAACTAAAATTCTGCTTAAATTATAATGACCAGAGACATGTTTTATCATTTGTTTTACACTCGTAAAACACGAGCAATCGCGCCCCGTATGTACGTTCACTAATTGTCATTAAAAAACCCTCCTCCGAGCTAAAAACTCACTATTTCTCTTTTCTAAAAACACCGCTGCAAATATAATAGTAAGCTTTCCAAAAAGTCACTTATTTTTAACCCACTTTTGTTCCCCAAAACTCTTCTAGAAGACATTACATCACTCTTTCAAACTGGAGTATTGGAGCAAGCTACCGATCAACTGCATCACGCCTTAATATTCAAAACCAACCTCTATACCCTACAATTAGAGACCATTATCCCGTGCGCATAATTCCACCCAAATCTGAGTACACGTTAAGCAAATTTGAACCTTCAGCTATTCAAATAGAGTCCTTTTCAACTCGCACCGAATTGATCATTCAAATAGGCTCTCTTTGTATATTCCCAAACGATTTTCAACTGCGGCAACTTTGTGATTGGGCCAATTTGAAAAATACATAGCATTTAGATTGCACAGAAACTGGTTATTTGAAGAACCTGGATTTGAAAGGATTCTTTGTTTACCAAATTCTCGATAAACATTGACAAACGATACAGTCTGTTACACATGGAATGGAAATTGCGAGAACTTATGTTTAAATTCGTTAAATGCAATAGAAATGTCATTTTTATGTAAGGTAGAATATATTTTTTAATACCGTTGGATTTAAAATAGAACACTGGTACTGTTTCTGGCAAAATCATATTAATTTCCAAACATTATTCTTCCGTAGATTTTTTAACAATAAATTACTATATCCTTTATTGTTTTGTAGACCAAAACAGGGATGACAAATACATAAATTACGTATATTTCGAATAATTTCGCTTTCTGAAAAAATATTTTCAGAAAGCGCGCTAAAGGCAAAACTATGTAACATTTTTTTTTTAATTTAAGGTTGATTGTTTGACCTATATTTTTTCATACGGGATATACGATTTTATAAGTGGTTATTACTAAGATATTACTTAAAGTTAGTATTTTGATAGTCGTACATACCTAAGTATTTATAAAAAAAGCGAGTTTCAGCATCTGTCCTGTCTCTGCGTATGTTTATTTATTTGTATAGGATATTTCTGATCATCAACATACGTTATGTATGTACATATCGTAAACAAATTTGGGTAGCGTCATACAAATTTCAGTAAGCTAAACGTATCGATCATGAAATTCCACGTTACGGTAAGCTAACCGTAGATCAAGGACAGAAAAATTTTACCGTTTTATACGACCACAGAGGCCATAGAAGCGTAGAGGTACAACGAAATATTGGCAAGAAAATATCCTACAAATACAATAATGTACGCATGTCTTACTAAATACATTACAACAAAAATTATGCACCAAAAATATAAAGCATTTAAAAACAAGGTATTATAAGTTAAAAATTTTATTTTTTTCTAAAAACAAGCTTTACAAACAAACAAACCAACTCCGGACAGGAGTACTAGTCAAGACGAATCAAACGAGCTCAAACACGATAGGGTTGTGTCGTTTAATTACTGAGTTCCTATGGCTTCCTTCAGGCTCCATCATCAGATCAGCATAATAATAGTAACCATGTCATAATAATTTTGCATTGTCATACGATTTACGCATGCATGCAAAATTTTAACTCAATCGGTAACCGGGAAGTGGGTCAAATTTTACTTGCAATCAAATGATTACAAGCAAAGAAACAAACAGACCCCAGACAGGTGAAAGCTTTTAATTAGTAAAAGCTTGTAATAATGATAAAAAATCGATGTTCAAGGGTAAAATGGCAGTTTCTTAAAAGGCCAGCAGCACACTCGTGCTTATGGGCGGCGCTGATCACTTTCCGTCAGGTGACGCGCCAGTTCGTTTGCATTGTATAAAAAAAAGGTTATTATTTGACATCGAAATTTCATAAACGAACGCAACCAGAACAAAGACTTGACTTGAGACATTAACAAATAAATTTTCCTTATAAAATTCTTCTTCGCCTCGAAAGAAATAAAATATAAAAAAATCACAGCTTATTAAGAGCGTGACGCGGTGAGACGAGTTAATACGTACCTACATAAATTAAAGAATATCTTAAAAATAATTAATAATTGTAAAACGACTTCTTCTAGACTACACAGATTTTTTGAAGTAATATAATTCCTTAAAATTTCCTTTTAAATTCTATTTGTATGCTTCAAAGAAAAATCTAGACGGTCTTAGTGAAATCAAGTAATGGCTCTAGGTACACTGTAGACCTTTCCAACTAAATCAGTTAAATCAATAATGCATTCAACATAAGTGCACGCTGAACTTTTCCGCGTTTAAACAGACATCAAAAAGGATTTTTCACTGTGTATCTTCTATGTATAAAGCAGTCTAGACGCGCGCGGTTTTACCCGCATAGTTCCCGTTTCCGGGAGTATACCGGGATGAAAAGTATCGTATATGTTAATACAGAGTAACAGCAATCTACATACGAAATTTCAACTTAATCGGCCCAGCCGTTTTTGCGTGATAGAATAACAAACATATCCATACTTTTCACAATGTTTCATATTTATAATATTAGTAGGATAGGATGTATAAAGTAGACTATACGCGTGGTTACCGGTATTAAAATACCTTATATGTAAGACCAGGGTATAATAATCCATTTTAATACATAAATGCGAAATTATCTCTGTATATCTGTCTTGCTTTCACACCAAAACTACTGAATCTATTGAAATGGATTGGTACACAGATATTCAAGCGCGTCAGAAAGGACGTAGGCTTGTTTTTAACTGGCAATAAAGGCTGTAACGGCTGTAAAGTACATATGAACAGGCAACAGCTAGTTTTATTATAATTAAAACGTTTTAATTTCCTACTTCTTATACATGCGATTTCCATAATTCTCTTGTATATGAAAGCTGCATTAAAATACATGTTTATTTAGTAAAACCACATATAGTAACAGTTTAAAATCATAGTTTCGTCACAATTAGGTATATACCTTTATACAACCCTTACAAGGCATCTTAAAAAACAAAAGTACTTTACCTACTAAGGTACAAATTTCGAGGTACGCTTAATTCATACTTCCATACCTGTATTATAAATGCGAAAGTAACTCTGTCCGTCTGTCTTTCCATCACGCTAAAACTACTGAACCGATTAGATCGAAATTTGGTACACAGATGGTCTAGAGCTTATCTCAGGTTAACACAGTTTTAAACTGCAAAAAAGAGTTAAAAGGGGGGAATGGGGGGTTAAAGTTTATATGAAAGGCAACGCGGGCGGAGTCGCGGGCAACAGCTAGTACCAATATAAAGAATGTACAAGCACAACTAGATATATATAAAAACTGCGTCATTGGAGCTATTTAAAACCCGTAAACAAAACTATCCAGCACTATTTCATTACTGCCGTCAGTTCTCAGATATAAAGCCGAGAATCGCACGCGATACCGAAATACGTAACGCAGGCACAGAGATAAAAGTATCGCCCTCCGAACCGCTAGCAATTATTTATTTTTAATGTCCAGTGCCTCTGATAGGCGACGCGACGATGGATTTTGAAGACAATAAACGCTCACAGTGTAGAATGTATTCGGCTTAACCGTTTTTGTTTCTTTTAATGAAAGGCTTACCCATAATGGGGTCGTATGACAAAATAAAAATGTAAAAAAAACTTGTTGCATGTAGGCAATGACCTCTTTAAATCAGTTAGGTCGCCTGCTCTTAGTTATAAAAAAACTAATTTAAAATTACGCAACCGATTTTCGTACGTTTTTTTAACAGATAGAAGGATTCTTTTATGTGTATAATACATGCATTAATGCGGGAAATCCGCGGCGCATGGCTAGTGTATAAAAAACAGTGATGTGCGAATGTCACTATGCTCCGGTCTGAAGGGCACTGTAGCCAGAGAGATTACTGGGCTAATGAGTCTTAACATCTTATGACTCAAAGTGGGGAGCGTCAATGTAGTGCACCCCTGCCCGTAGCAAAGTTCTGGGTAGCACTACATTGGCTATGGGCTGCCGTTTCTCTTACCATCAGGAGGGCGTCCAGCTCGTCTCACCACTTCATAGAAAAAAAAGAAATTATTAGGTGATAAAGACTCCTTTGCTTATGACTTGCGCCAACAGCTAGGGTTGGTAAAATTCGAGTATCCAGCAGGTTTATGTGAGAGTATAATTTATATTTGATGTGCGTTTTCTCATCCCTTAATATTTATCGTTACTCCATAGCCTTTTATTAGGGTTTTAAGAAATACTTTATTAATAATTTTGTACAGCTAATAGTAGCAATTAGGGTTTTTATCTGTTTCTTATCTTTATGTGAAGATGACATTTTAAATATTTTCTTTTTTATATTAAGCATCATTCAATAAACCCTGTTACATAAAACGAAATTCAGTTTCACTATATATTAGTACTAGAATTATGATTTGATTTAAAAATATATTATAACGTGAACACTCCATCTCAAACAACTCATACGACTATACTATATTTTAACAATAATGAAAATTATTTGAATACAAGCTTTACAATCAAACAAACAGACCTCGGACAGGAGTACTAGTCAAGACGAATCAAACGAGCTCAAACACGATAGGGTTGTGTCGCTTAATTACTGAGTTCCTATGGCTTCCTTCAGGCTCCATCATCGGATCAGCTCCATGTTCCAATTTGGCATTGTCATACGATTTACGCATGCATGCGAATTTCAACTCAATTAGTAACCGGGAAGTGGATCAAATTTTACTTACAAGATTTGATTACAAACAAACAAACAGACAGGTGAAACTAAATAAAAGCTTGTAATAATAAAACAAAAATCTTTGCTAATAGACGCATTAAGAGCTCACTTAAAATACCCAAACAAAACATATAACCCCACTCAATTAATTGAGCGTTCTCAAAACAAATCATATATTATCCTAACAGCCCGTCAAGTGCTAAGTGTCCCATTATTTTTTACGTTCAATACGAGCACAGACTAATCACTCCTCAGAGACCATTTATATTCGATGTTTCGACGAAAATATCGATGTTAGAATGAATGCACGGTTTAATGTGGACTTATTGAGGGAATCGATGTAGGGTTTCGTTAGCGGAAAGAATTCAAGATGTGAGGTCAATTTGGGCATTTTCAATCGCTTTTATAATTACATACAAACCTTGTATCTTACGTACGTGATATTTAAATTATATCAAGTTGTAAATGTATAAAAAAACAACAATAATATACACAAACTTATTCTAAAACTTAGAACTTTTTCAATCGTCTTTTTATAAATGGTAAAAAGCACCTTGTGACTTATATTAAACTCAAAATTGTATCTGTACGAAATCTCGCAAAAAGGGTCCAGCAGTTTAAGCTCGACAGCATAACAAACAGAAAGTGCTTATTTCGCATTTATGATAAATACTATTAATGATTGTAACATTGTTTTACACTTATACAAAAATGTGATCTAATCATAAAATAGTTATTTTTATTAATGCAAATACCTCAAATTGTTATCTCTATTATCTCCATTACAAACTGTAAGGCATCTAAGCGATCTTTACCTCAAACATGAATTATTAAAGCTAGAGCAATCAGGAATGGCCACGAAGTTGTATTTAATATAACCTTTTATATTTGAAGTAAAATATCCTTAATTGTACTTCAAATGAAACCTTTTTCCATGTACCTCCTTTTTTTCGTAAATATTTAAATATTCGTTTAAATATAAAGATTAGGATTATTTTTAAGCGCGAATTATTTAGAAATACACGTACTGAAATTCACAATTTGGCCACTAAACTTTTTCATTAGGTTAGGCTATTTGTAAAACAAATTAATAAAAAATATAGTATCACACGATATTATTAACGCGTAAACTAAGAAATAAATAGGATAATAATAAATAAATTAAAATCTCTGAATTACTCTACTCTGCACTTCATAATTCATCTAATACAGTGATATTTTTGTCCATGTTTTGTCAGCTCGTATATACTCGTAATTGTTATTCATAATCTTTAAATTCTTTTAGACATTACATTCGATACTATTGCATACAGTACAGCCCAAATAATATTTAAATCATCATAAAATGTAAGTCTCGGTATTCTTTTTTTAGAATGAGAGAGATGAGAATACGAGGGTATTCTCATCTCGGAAATATTCTCTGATTCTTAAGCGACAAGAATATTTAGTAGGATTGTTTCTGGTAGAATAGGTACAACGTGAACGAAGTCGCATCGGGTTAGCTAGTCATAATTACATACTATAAAACGAAGTCGCTTTGTTCTGTGCTTATCTCTGTATATACTTACATCTTTAAAATTACAATTAAAGTGATTCAAGAGGAAGTTTTGTGTATAACACGTGTTTATAATATGTATAGTAATGATTAGTTAGTAATGAATAGATTTAATAATTAAAATTGAAATAGACCGGTCATTTAACTTGCAGAACTTATCATAAAACCTTTAGAACCACTTCTGGAGGCTTTCAGGGCATGTTCGTAATAAGCTGCCTAGTGTATGAATGACGTCATTCAAAATTTTAGGGCAAGTACTTGCAAAGTTCTTACGTCCCGATATAAGGATATTGGGCTTAAAGTGCTGTGAACTAGTTTTTACTGGTTTGACCGTGTTTATTTTTTATAATATCTATCATATTATAAAAAAAAACTGTGCAGGGTTTCGCCTGATTATAGGCAGCCAGCTTAGCTAAGTGCCTCGCGAATGCTAAACTACTGAAAAAGGAGAAAATTTGTGGTAGAAAGGAATAAAGAATGGGATAAAGGAGTTCGGAAAGGGGAAAATAGACCTGTTAAACTTTTTAAAAGTTAACTGCCTTTTACACTAATAGTTAGCGTATCAAACACACACTGAAAATAGACATATGTTATGTATATTTGTATCTTTCCAAAGTCTGCTTGACGTGGAACTAGATGGCGCTGTTTAAAATAGGTGTCTTAAGCAATATGTTATTTATTATTCGGTCGTAAATAGCTAATATTCAATAAATAATTCAAATTTGGAAACCGGACTCGTACTAATAAAAATTGAGTATCAGTTTGTTGTCACTTGTCGAAATTAGACGAATAATTGTGATCTTAATAAGGTTAACTTCAAATCCAATTTCAGTGGCTCCAAAAGCCAAGTTTTAGAGAGCCAATAATGTAACTTCTATAATAGGTAGTTTAGGAAAGAGATTGCATTACGTACCTATTTATTCTCCAAAATGCACTAAAACCGATCAATTCATAGCATCTGTCAATACCATGTTTCCGAGCATACAATCAGACTTCAAACTAAGAGTTACAAAGCCGCGTCAGATACACCTCCGGCGGTTCATGTTACCCTGGTATCACGCTAAGCGGAGTATGTAATCTTATTATGGATATTAATATGTATGTGTGTGTATCCTTTATATTATGTAAATATGGCGGACGTTGGATCCAGCTATGAATTTAATGTACCTAATACATATTATATATTCCGGGTCGGATCGCCTTAGCTTTAAGAATTATGTTCAGAACTCGGTTGTTTTTTGTTGATATGATGTTTAAAAGGTGACGTGTATCTTAGGAATTTAAGTGTTACTGTGATTTGTTAATTTAAATCATGACATAATTTAAAATGAAGTCTCTTTCTTCTGTCTGTCCCTATGTAAGCTTAAATGTTTCAAACTACGTAACTAATTTTCTAGCAGTTTTTAATGGATAGATTCAAGATAATTTAAAGGAGTAATACATTTGAATTACATGCAGTCCAAACCGGGGTTGGTCGCTAGTAATAAATATACTACTTGTATAATTGACCAACTTTAATTATGATCTATTGAGTGTTTTAACATGATATCCTAAATCTACCTATACCTATTATGTATTAAATAAAGAGGAAAGATGTAAATGTTACTTTGAATTAAGTGAACTTCGAAAGTACTGTACATATACGGATACGGGATGTGCATAGGCTACTTTTATTTCAAAAAACTGTTGAGATAGTGGAAATAGGGAATTCGAAATTAATAAACATGAATAGTTATTTTGGATTTTTCAATCAGTCAGAATGACTGACATATCAAAGCACAGCCTAAACGGCTAAACGTAGGCACTTGAAATTTGGAAGGGACGTAGCTTAGGTACCGTAGAGGTCCCGAAACTCCCACAGGAACGGGAATTAACGGGAAAATCCTCTGGTATAAAAATCTAAACCGCTTAAGTTAGAAGTTTAAAATATGGCGTGCTTAATTGCAACAGGATATTGCAAAATTCCCACGGGAACGGGAGTTAGCGGGAAACAACATTTGTATAAAAAAATCTAAACTGAGGAATAGGTACAGCGAGAACAAAGTCGCATGGGGTCATAGTATAATATATGACTATTAAAAACGACAGAAAAAATCTATTTTCACAAGCTTTTTAATAAATTATAATGTAATTTACATACATTAGTATAAACATATGATTGGATATTTTCATACAATTTATTCACCAAAAATATAGAAACCTTTTAATAACTGACCTTCGACTGTTATCAAAACACATTCCATGTGTAAATATTATTTCAAATATTGAATGAAATTTATTATTGGACAAAACGGTTCTGAGAATTGACGTAGAAACGATATTTGTTTAAGGCTTACCAAAATGTCATTTATTTTTATATTATTATTCATATAGATATTTACTTATATGTGTTTTATTATTTTAAAAGTCTCATAAAGAGGGTCTTACAGCATACAGCTATACATCCCACCTTTACACGCATTTTAATAAAAAAGTCTAACTATAACCCGACTATTTTATAAAAATCTTTTCTAAATATCTAATTATCAAATCATTAATTCAAACATAAATATACATGTATATTAAATAGATTCACAGTTCGGTCATCAGTTTTTTAAAACGTACTATATGTATAACCTTAAGCTATTGATGTAAAAGTCAACTGCGATGCATCTTGTGACATTTTAAAAATGTTGTACCTTCTATAAAACTGTTAATGAACGATACCCATGCATATAATTTTAATGTCACAACAACTAATTGTCCTTAAAAGAATTAATAAATAAATATACGCATTATTATTGGTAGAACCTAATTACTACAGCAGCAGAACAGAAAGGTCGTACCTCAGCCCATTAACACTCGCAAAGTGGCTCACTTCTTTGTTGCCAACCTTTTAACTAGGGAAAAAGGAAATCATTTATGTCAAAGGGAATTAAAAGGTAGGATAAAGGAGAGATTTTTCTAACTGAACCAATCGTATTGACATCTCTTACGAGTTGCCACTTGAGTTGGTGGTAACACTTCCACATACATAATCAATACCTTCGTGAATGCACGAAGAAGACGGCCATGAGGGAGGAGTGGCGTCGTGCTGTTAAGCTCGCCAACAAAACCTTAGCTGTGTCAAGAGTGACAGCGTATAGTAGTAAGAAGAATACTTTCTTGCTTTCATATATATATCGCAGCAGATGGACGGAAAGAATAATCAAGATACTGAAAACTATTGCAATATTAGTTAATTAGTCGAACCTCCTTACTTTATTAGAATGTTTAAATTCAGCCAGTCAGTTGCTATAAAAAACGTCAGTTATGTGAAAATAATCAGATATTGGATTATTAGTAATCGAGAATATACGCCGTGAATATTTTACTCTGAAGTTTTACTTATTAAGAACCTTAGAGAGAGCCTTCATGAAGCAAACAATCACTACCTAGGCATCACTACAACTACTAAGACGACACCCTCTGCGACATA
>DWAJ01002366.1:0-17861 GCA_018238005.1 Eurema mandarina
TTTAAGCTCCTTGCTACCAGTTTTATTATATGGTCCTTCTATATTTATTGGAGGTAACTGAAGTGTGTCGTTGCGGAAGACGTTTGTTTCTAGAATGAAATTAGCTCATGTTTTTGGGACTAAATTACCTATCAGGAACTTGATATAATACCAATTACCAACATATAAGTTGACGTATGTGCAGTAATACTTTTTCGTGCAATACGATTTAGGATGCTTCAAGAAAAGTACTTCTTCTCAAAAGGCCGTAAAATCATTTCAGAACCGTGTTTATGGGCGGCAATAATCGCTTCAAGAAGAGAGCGTATAATTAAAATTATTTTGTCGTCTTGATCCTAAAATAATTTATATAATCTTTCTTAAATCTCTTAAAGTTGATTAACAACTTTAATAAATTAATCGAGTTAGCGACAGTCAGTTAATTGTAGGTATTTATAAGCTACATGTAAGGTATGGGATAAATTTACCATTTCTTCCATTAATATACTGGCTCTCTCCAGCCGCAAGGCACTGCGTATCTAATTCCCATCTGTTGAACGACATCTCCCTATAGTCCTCGGCGACCAGAGGAAGCGTATTATTTTTTGTCAATTTATTAGGCATATTTGGTAAAAATAGAAAGTTTAAAGGGCTATTCGGACATGAGTAATTGCTTCGTATCGGTGGCAGTCTAAAGTCATCCCTATCTTCCTTATATTTATAATTATCATCAATTTTGCGTTCGTTCCTTAGATGTTTAGACGAATCTACTTCAACAGACCTTCCTAATGTATGTAAACTTGGTGTCACATCTGTAATGCAATCGACTTTTGTATTCGTTTCTTCTGTAACAGGGGTTAAAATACCAACATTGGGCAAAGCTGTTTTATTAACTGGAGATTTGCAAGCAGGGTTAACATTATACGATAGTGTACTGTATAGTTCTTCAATAGCGTTATCAACAGATCTGGGAATATCGGTGTCTACGCTTGATATATCTTGGTTATATTCAGTTTCATCTCTGTAGTTTTCTATTAACGAATCTTCTTCCATATCAGAATACTTGGAATTCTCATAGTCACTTGTATTTTCGTACTGTGTTACTTCATCGCTTGTACTTTCTTGTGATTCGTCATCGACAAATTTAATCATTTTATCTTTAGTAGGTTTGGTTTTGTGGTAGTCTTTTCGCATATCTGTATCCATTTCGGAATTATCATGAAATTCGGAGGATTTATCTTCTAATGTCGCTGTTAAAACTTGATTTGGATAGATAGAATTATATACTAGAGCATTATTGTTTATTGGAAAAACGGGGCTGTCACCGATCATTCGTATGTGGTACTCAACGGTTCTATTTTCAGTAATTGATAGGAAAGAAGTTTGCGTTTCGAGTGAATTTTGAGTATCGAGTATAGGAGGAGGGAACTTTGACTCATTCTGAATTAGTTCCAGTATAGTTTTACTAGTCTGTGTGAAACTTTCTTGAGCTATAATGGAACAATGAAGCGAGCTGGGCCCAACTGATCTATCGATGATATCCATATCGTGTTTCTTGGCTTTATTTACTCTGATGCGAGGTGATGATTTATTTATAGTACTCATGTGTTCCGAGTCGCCAATTTGAAACGTTTTCTCGCTGTCCTCACTGTCATCGTATTCTATGATGTAAGTTTCCTTGCTGGACGAATTGTGTTTATCCGACCCGCTATCAGTGAAGTCGAAAGAGTAAACATTTGATATAGTAACACTTTTTTGGGAATCTGTGTAATTAACTTCACCAACAATGTCTTCGATGTCATCATCCTGAAAGCGTTTGAACACTGATGTAATATTGTAGATAACGTGACGTGATGTACCATCGTTACTTACCATAATTGTGAAATTTTGAACAAAAATAAGTATATAAAATTATAACATTGGGTCGTAGTGTGACTACTAGCCGTTTACACTAATTTAATATTTGTAATAATTTTCCAATGCAACTCTGACAGGCCATGACGTTTGACGAATAAAATCAAAGAGTATATAAACATGATTTTAATTTAACAACAATTTTTGGTACAGGATAATAATTAAGCTAGTTACAGAAATTAAATGAACTTTGTTGCATTTTCTAAGTCTTGGTAAATTATACTTTTTGTATAGCAAGAATGTCTTTAAGCCAAATTTACATAAAAAATCATGTTTTTCTTTGGCATGTTAGTGGAAAAACGAATAACTAAATAAGTCATAGGATTAAATTTATGCAAGTTTCTGTTTTTTTAACAAACTTTTTAGTTATTTTAAGAGGTTCGTTTATTCGTCATTGAGTAAATTAATTCCCACATACATGCGTTTTCTACGTGGTTTGTTCATGACTGGAGGCAATAGTTTTTAGATAACGGATGATGCAATCTTCAAAGGTCATTCATGTTTAAAATATTTTAACAAAATAAGCACATTTTTCATTTATTATGATAATGATGAAATGGCGTGACCAGGCCTGATAAAAAGT
Organism: Eurema mandarina; assembly: GCA_018238005.1. Classification (NCBI taxonomy): domain Eukaryota; kingdom Metazoa; phylum Arthropoda; class Insecta; order Lepidoptera; family Pieridae; genus Eurema; species Eurema mandarina. The sequence continues at coordinate 2,477 of DWAJ01002366.1, forward strand.
AATTTTTAATTATGTTATTGATAGATATTACTGAAGCCTTCATGACATTTTTTTAATATAACCTTCTAGCTGTTGCCCGCGACTCCGTCCGCGTGGACTTTCATATAAAGTTTGACCCCCCTGAGAACCCTTTTTCTAGTTTAAAATAGGCTACCTATGTATATCCTTGGAGCGTTAAGTGACAATATTCCAAGGTTTTTGTTTGAAATATATAATTTGGACTTTCATATAAACTTTGACCCCCTTCCCTCTTATAACCCTTTCTCGTAAAAAGTAGCCAGTATCTCAGGCTGTAGACTATCTGTGTACCAAATGTCATTACAATCGGTTCAATAGCTTTGGCGGGAAAGCGTAACAGACAGACTGACATACAGATTTACTTTCGCATTTATAATATTCGTATGGATTTTAATCAGCCTTTTTATTTATTTATGTGTGTGAAATAAAACAAGTAAATTCAAACAGATTATATTTCATGTCTATATCAGAACATACATTATTCTTAACAAGAGTCACAAACATCTATATAAATACCCTTCAATATCCAATAAATATATTTATCAAACTAACATTTAACTTAGAATTAATTATTTGTTTAGGTTCGATCAACAATATTCCTAGACCACTGATCATTTATGTCCTTTTGCAGATACATTATCTACAATTTTTTGAGAAATTAGCTTTTTCTTATAGTCTGTGACCCGCCATCTAGATGTATTGTTGATGGACGGTAATTCCCCTAAGAATAGAATTCGAAAATCAAACTGACAAAGCGAATGTTATTCTAGTTTTATGTTATCTGTTTTGGGATTGGTAATATTAAAATGTATGGATTTTATACAAGACGTTGAAACGTTTAAGTGATTTTGTAACAGAATAACAGTAAATGTATCAGAAAACATAATATAACGTAATGTATTAAAAATTAATCATTGTAACAATATAATTTAAAAACTTAATCACTTCAGTATTAATTAAAGAAGAATCGGTTTCGCGTTATCATAAGTAATATATTTTGATTAAAATTATATATAAGTAGCGTCACGAATCTTTAGCGCTGAACGAAAGCTGCGCAGAAGTCAAAAATAAGGTATCGAGGGGACGGCGCGTGATCGTATTATATCGTATAGTATCGCGCGTGATCGTATAGTATACGTACTGATCGTATAGTATAGTACTTATTATATTAAGACATTTCAACGCGATTGAAATTAAACAGGCCCGGCGATTGTTAAGACATGGTTTTCGCAATAAAGTCGTACGGTTCATTCATTGAAGATCCATTCCAATGTCATCATATAAGTGGTAGTTACGTAAATGCTTAAAAGAATTATTAAACCGATCGCTTTTTCCAACGCATTTGTATATGATAGGAACAAAAATGAAAACCTTAAATGCACTTGATATGTTGTTATGGTCAGGTATGTCACGTTACAACTAATTTATCGTAAACTGCTATGTCATATTGAATTAAATTAGAAAATTTGGAATAGTCCTTTCGAAGTAGTTGACATTTAAAGTCAAGTAATGACAAAATTTCGTTCTATTGAGTTTGATATTAAAAACTATTTAAAATCAAGATTTCATAATCAAATATAAATATTAAAAGAATTCCTCGAATGTTGCGATGTAGTTTTTAAAGTCTATCCATGTTTTAATAATTCCAAATCTATATCTATATTTGTGGAGATATAAAAAAATTAACTATTAGTTATTTTAGATATATACATATACATATTATATACTTGTAAACCTTTGACCAATAAGTATGTTATGTAAATTTTAATTAAGTATTAAATTGAAAATTACTTAAATTTCGTATCAGTTAAAATACAATATCACACGAGGTTTAAACTAACATATACATAATATATATTATTTCATATTTTATATAAAAAACGATGACAATGGTTTTACAATACAAATAACTAGTACGCCATCTTGGCTGTTCCGCCATGTTGGATTCAGAGTGACGTTTAATTGTGAAAATCTTGATAAAAGTTTTTAAAAGCAATCGATAACTAACATGAGTCTTTGACGAAACGACTTTAAAAAAAAACAGTTTTACGCGTTTCTTTCTATAAAACACGTAGTACCAACATTAAGAAACCGACAATAAACCTAGTTTTCCAATTAAAGCACTAAAACACATTATGCGGCATAATGCTTAATGATGAAGATTTTTAGTTAAAGCAACTTTACTCTATTGCAATTAATGCAACGTTTCGCACAATCGAGCATTCAAAGTTCACAAGTTCACGTTCCAATTAGCTTTAGCATAATTCAACAATGTGGGCCACTGAGTCGCACTATGCTCTGTAATTGGAAAACTAGAAAAGTTACTCATACAATGCTAAATACATACATTTTCCATATAATATCAAATACATACTCAATTCATTCCACACAGAAGTCTTTATACTTGGACCGATTACTACTTTACCGTAAGCTAACATCTATATAGCACATTCAATCAAAAGGATATGTTATTTATAAAATAATTTTATTAGAATAGGGAAATATAGGAATCTTATAACTTACCAAAATTTCAGGACCACAGATAATGCTTCTAGAAACGACTATGCTTATCTATGGTTTCTTTTATAGTCATAGTTAGTAATAAACTTATTGGCTTTTGTTGTCAGAAAACCTTTACTTTTGAAACGGAAAGAGTCTACGAAAATGCCTGCTGCGTAGTCGTAACGTGAAAAGGAACGGGGTTATGGTCAGTAGGACTGCGAAATACAGTGTGTTACAAAACATGTGTCTGATCCTGAAGGGTAATGTTCTCTTAAATTCTCTATCTAAAAACCTTTTGGAATAAAATAAAATAAAAAAATCTATATGTAAATATAACAAGGCAATAAAGTTTTAATAATAATAATAATATAAAAAATAAATAAAAAATTTACACAAATTTTAAGGAAATTCACAAATTCGGGCAACTCACGTACGGTTCGTAGACTCTATAAACTCTATAGTTTAAATAGTTTACTTTTTTATTTGGAAAAATTAATAATGTTATATTTACAAAACGATAGCAAAATAAGGAACTACTACCGGTATATAGTAAGAGGTTTTCGGATCGGACACTTGTTGTGTAGCACACTGTATATTCCGACATTTTGTTTTATAAAACAAAAACCTAACCTCTAATGGTCCTTTCCACAGTTGTATCCTATACACAAGGGTAGGCCTACGGGCAAGTTAGACCCTACTTTTTATCCCCATATTGACCCAGGCAGATCGAATATAACCATAATTAAAAACATTAGTACTATTTAAATAAGTCGGCATAATCGTTCGTAGAAATTCATTTATCCAGTCCTGAAAATACGAGACATACAATAATATGAAATAACATCTATATTAATACTAGGGTTAAAATATTTAAACCGACGCACGATAAACATGTTCTATCCAAAATAGATGTATCTTTTATGATAAATTTGGCGACATCAAGAGTCATGTCAATAATAATGCAGCTATAACAACCGGAGAACACCCTGAATGCAGAAACACTTTTGGAGGAGAATTTTGTTGTCAGCCACAGATTAAAAAAACATTGAGTTCGTCACAGATATTCGAAGATTAATTTTCCATAGATTGTAAATTAATGTTCTGACACTTGTTTATTGTTTTTGTCTATGCTTCTTTCATAAATTTGGTTAAAATCATAACATATTATGCTTTCTTATACGTCAATACTTTATTAAATTTATTTATAAATCATATATATGCAATTTCATCAAGAATTAATAGTAAAAAGCATAGACAATAATAATGATTTTTAATCTGTGGCTACTATTAACAAGGGCTTGATTTTGACAGACTTCAAAAAAGAGGAAGTTACTCAAATAGATCCTACAAATATTTTTATTTCCAAATTAAGACACTAATCACTTCACACACCACAATTTTGTATATTTTTGGTTTTTCCAAGTCCTCCCACATTTATTTCGAGTTACCATAGATAAATTCAAATTATGCAAGCAACATTCTCTATTCAATTATATGTAGGTAAACATTATGTAAGAAAAACTTATTATAATTTATTAATATTATTTAAATTCATATCGGCCGTTAGAAAGAGAACATCGACTTCATAGTGCTATCCCTTTCACACGTTACACAAACTGTCTGTTAGCTCGTGTTAGTTTACTTAACACAAAAAAAAATCTACTAAAATACTGGCCAGCTACAAATAAACGTTTTTCACATTCATATATGTAAAAAAGTTTATCTATCATTCAAATCCTGGCTATCTACAAAATGCAGGTTTCAATTGTAAAAAAAAGATAATCTCAAATTATAATAATGGCCAGTTACACGAATAAAAGAAATCTAAAATTAAAATAATGAAGCTTAAAAAAAAGTTAATCTATCATTAAAACCTGGCTAGGTTTTAACATAAATCGAAAGGTTCTATATCTAATAATAAAAAAAAAACAGATAAATCACCCGTATGGTTCCAAAAAGATAATAAATTTAGCATCAAAACTCTGGCCATAGACAAATATCTGTCTATAAGAGGATCCGATTATTCACCAGAAGGATTAAAAGTATAAAATAGTATTTAAACGCTGGCCAGTTACACAAACCATACCAATCTAAATTAAGAAAAAATAAACATTTTAAAAAAAATTCTTAAATAAAACGCTGGCCAGTAACAAATACTGAACCATTCGATAAAAAAAAATCGATCTAATTCACCTACCTGTATGATTACATTTTCCTTAACGCTGGCCAGTAACAAATATCTAACCATTCTATAAAAAAAATCAATCTAATTCACCTACCTGTTAGATTAAAAACTTTTTTAACGCTGGCCAGTAACAAATATCGAACAGTTCACAAAAAAAACTTAATCCACTTTTATGATTATTTTATGGTGGCCAGTGAGATATCGTTCTATATTTAAAAAATTAACGGCTGTTTAACACCGGGGCGGGGTTTGCGAGGAGTTACAGTGGGAGCGAGAGTGCGGCCGCCTAGGGGAGCAGGTAGCACCGCGCTAGGCGGCGGCAGGCTCAGCCCGCGATGTGCTCGCAGTGCAGCCGCGCCGCCGCCTCCACTATACCGCACTCGATGTCCACTCCTAAACAAAGAAATAAACATTTATTCCAGAGCACATAAGGAAAAATATATGTCGGCGCGCGTCGGAATGTCATTGTCAAGAGTGACAGATTGTCAACGTCACTCTAGCGGAGCGTCGAGGCTATGGTAGCGAGGCGGCAAGCTTCTTTTCTGAGAGCGGTGGCCAGCGCACCATGTATTCGACGAATCGTTATCTATCGTCTTAATCCTTGTGTATTTTAAAGTGATTAGTGTTGAACAAAGTATTTGTAATTATCATTTACGCGATTGTAGAATTATTTTAATCTTATAGAAGTAAAATCGTTTAAGTTGCAAAGATAATACGGTTAATTTGAATTACCCTAATTGGCCTGCCCACAACATACCCACGTTGCAAGATGGATTCTGATGAAGGCTGTCCTGAGCTTTCATATACAAGACACACATAAAAAGTAAACAAATACCAAATACACATTGATGACGTACACACAAGCCCATCGATAATTTTGCTTCTTTATGAAATTTGGGTAGATTGTAGAGGGTTATATATTTGGACATATTGAGATCTAGAATAAACCATACGAATTTAATTCAATGGTATGTTGGTCATGCTCACTGAGAAGAGAGTTCATCGTGTACACAAATGTGTAAGTAAAAATTGTCTACTTTAAAATGGCTTCACTTTGGATGCTTTGATGTTATATAATATACATTATATTATTAGCCTGATGGCAAGCGACCGCCTCCATCACAGTACAGTCGCACGAAGTCCGGTTAGTATAAAAGAGATAGTTATATTTATACCTGCATGTACTTCTTCTCTGGTGAGGACGATCTCCTGATTGGCCTCTTTAGTCACCACGACCACCCGCTGGTGCCTCGTTTGTAACATATTCGCTATCACCACCTGCAATTATTCATTTACTAATCATCTATTAAGTATTAACTATTAAAGCCACTATGACAAATTAAAAAAAAATTGAAAATAATTGGCCAAGTCAGGATTTGTATATAAAAAGGTTCTGTAGTCCATCCACATCGTCAGATAGAAATGTTTTAATTGTTATTTTATAACTAGCTGTTGCCCGCAACTCCGACCGCGTGGACTTTCATATAAACTTTGACGCCCCCTTCCTGTCCTTACCTTTTTTCTAGTTAAAAAGTAGCCTATGTTTTATCTTAGGCTCTAGACCCTCTTTGTACCAAATTTTATAACAACCGGTTCAGCGGTTTGGCCGTGGAAGCGTAAAGTTATAAAAAGTTTCAACCCCTGGCGTAACCTTTTGGGGGAGGTTGATTAAAAAAAGTAGCCTATGTCCTTCTCCAGGCTCTAAGAGTCTAGACCATCTGTGTACCAAATTTCGTTCTAATCGGTTCAGTAGTTTTAACGTGATGGAACGACAGACAGACAGGGTTACTTTCGCATTTATAATATTAGTATGGATTAAGAGGTCGGTGCCGAGTAAAACTATAACTGTTTCATTCGTTAAATCGTTAATGTATAGATTGTTACAGCATTTACTTTGTACCGACTTAAGAAATTTTAAACGACTAGTCAATAATTTCTGTATAATAAATGAAAATAAGTATTACTTTTGCGATGCAAATTTATTTTTTGCTTTTTAGTTTGAAGACAGTTTATTTTTGTAAAAAAAATATTTTTTGATTTAAGTACTCTTACAAGCCATATAATTATATATTAATAATTTGTAGGTTCCTCAACCTTTCGTAGAAGACTTAGCGAGAATGCCCCTGACAGTGACATTGGGTACTCTATATAGTGGGTACAAGGTTATACATATGAGATATTTCCCAGAAAAAAAAGTGAACTAACCTTATGTTTATACTTTTCCAAGGCCGCTCTAGCCTTGGGTATGAGAAGGCTCTCATCTGTCTCCAGTTTGAAGGAGATGACGTACGCGTTGGGTACCCAGAGATTCACAAGTGGAGCCAACATCTTTGGCACCAGGTGCAACTGTATCACTGGAGCGCCACTTTCTGATTGCATTTTGTGGGTTGGCTGTAAAAAATAAACACAAACAATTAAATCCGGCTCGAAGGACCATAAAATGTAGAGGCTAAGAGCCAACTTCGCAACTTAAAGGTGTAGCTGTTGCTACTGCTGAAACTTCAACTTGAAACTTCAATCCACACTAATATTATAAATGCGAAAGAAACTCTGTATGTCTGTCTGTCTTTTCATCACGCAAACTACTGAACCGATTAACACGAAATTCTCTGTTTGAAATTTTAACTGAAAAAAGGGTTATAAAGGGGGGTAAAAGTTTATATGAAAGTCCACGCGGACGGAGTCGCGGGCAACAGCTAGTTTAAAATAAATCCAATTTATCTATCTCTATATCCCTTTGTAAGCTTAAATCTTTAAAACCACGCAAACCGATTGTCTTGATGTTTTATTTGTTTGTTTTATTCATAGTGATTAAACAGAAAGATTTATATGTATAATACATGCATAATATTCGAGCGAAACTGGGGTAGGGCACTAGTATTAGTATATAAAAAAACTCACAATACTATCTTTAGGTATATAGAAGTCCGACACGGCAGCGGCGAGATACAATAAGGCACGTGGTCCGGACTTGGCGAGGACTTCACAGGCCGCTCGCAGCAGCCAGAAATATTCGGAGACAGTCGTGAAGGATATGTGGAGTATCGCGCCCGCGGCGTGCGCGGCCTGGTACCGGGACAGCACCGGGGCCAGGGCGAACACGCTGTCCTGCTTCACTGTAATAACGAGTTCTGAATCGCACTTATGATATTTTCAACCGACTTCAGAGAATTCGACCCGTATGTTTTTCTTTCTATGTTTGTTACGCGGTAACTCCGCCAATTATGAACCGATTTGAACAAATCTTTTTGGCGTATTGGTAATATCTCAAGGGTGGTCCTATTTAAATTTAATAATAAAAAACAACACCCAAGGGTGGGAAATTGGGGATGAACTTTTTTATAAGTAATCTCCGCCGATTATGAACCAATTTGAACGATTAATTATTTTTTTGATCATGAAGTCGGTTTTTTGTTAAGTTATTCTTTAACATATATACGTATACACGAGAGAGTATGTTATGGACAGAATTTGCCGGTCTATCACTGTTATAATATCTATCATTAGCTTATAAATTATAAAACACTATCACTATGATTATTCAAAAGTTTTACTATATGTTGGTTGAATATAAAAGTGACTTTGACCTATTAGAGTTTCAAAGTGTTGTGCATGTAATTGCAATTGTATCCTTTTATATTTAAAAGAGCAATCAGAGTTTCTTGCCTTATTTTTATTCAACTAGGCTACATATAGTACGACTTTAATCGTCGAGAAGAACCAGCAAGAACTCTGATAGTTGCTTCTTCTAGGTCTTTAGCCATAAACCAACCAGAATAACTGTCACTATTCTCTAATCTTTCAGTCGGTATAGTACGCGTCATTTATGTTTAGCGATTGACGAGAATAGCTGCGCATCGGTGGAATCGCGCTCGAAATTGTCGTATTGGTGCGAGAAAGGCAACACGACTGGGACAACCAATCAACGCTCGCGCACCCGACGATCACGCGCTCCCCCCTCTATACCTTATTTTTGACTTCTGCGCAGGTTTCGTTCAGCGCTAAAGATTCGTGACGCGTACTATAAATGGATATTCCATTACAATCTTAACGTTTTAATTAAAAAATCAACCTTCACTCACCTCTGATGCTGGTATTATTCGACTCTTCTTGCATCTCCAGCATATCCAAGAGCTTGGGACCACTAAAGTGCCTCGTGAACGGTTCGAGCGACTTCTGACGATGCATGAAGATGACGGCATATCCCTGTTCCAGGAAGTACTCTGCTGACGCTGCCCCCCGCTTCCCCGCGCTGAAGTTGTCCACGAAACGGACCGTGTTGTGCTCGAGGGGTACTGTCGTGCCACCAGACTATTTATAAATAGTAAAGCCCTTTATTGATATCAGCCTTATACGAACTTATAAAACTCTAACTTGGGATTTAAATGAATTGAGCTATACTACGATAGAAGATTATTTGAGATTCAATCGTCGACAAAAGTAAAACGAAAAAACTTTTATTTAAGGTAATTAATTGTAGAAAAATAATTTGGCATCCTTAATCTTATTTAAAGAGAGGAAAGATGGCTTATTTAGTTTGTTTAATAATAACTCTATAATAATAATAACTCTATATATTAGTTATATTACGCTAGTCTTATGTCCCTAAAGTTTTATGGCATTATTAGTTATGTAAATTATCGTACTTCTGTCCAGTTGTACGTACCGTGACCAGAACAATTTTGTGTCCCTGCCGATCGTGCCTCTCACAAAACTCTTTTAAAAGCGACCGATTGTCCTCAAAGTCTGTAGGAGGTAAATGTGTCGCGAAGAACTCCTCCCACGACCCGCTCATTTTGTAGCTTTAGAGCCCTTATCTGTGAATAAAAAGTACTATTACGGGTGTTTTTTTATAACATAGGCAAACGAGCTGACGAGCCACCTGTTGGAATGTGGTCTTCGCCGGTTATTGTGCCGGACTGTCTTATAATAGAGGCATATGGCAGAAAGTCGCACGGGGATTGACTATTCCTGCTAACAGTTATGACAATTCATCGTAAATGTGACTACGACCGCTTTGCCAAAACATCAAAATCATGCAGAAAACTAGCTTCAATGATTGACATCTAGCTAGACTTATGCCATTCATGAGACAAGTTTGTGCCCTTAAACCTGTCTGCATGTGTTTCCCCCTTATTCGTCTTCATCTTTCCCTTCTTTTAAATTAGGTCAGCATTGAGACTACATGTTTACAGATGTTAAGAAACTTCAACCAATGGATATTTGAAAATATTACCGTTTAGCATTAAATATGAGAGAGGAAAGAACTGATATTATAAGAAGTAGAAAAAGAAGATCGCAAAAGTGTCTTTGATTGTACCCAATGTGTATGACGAAAAGTTGGTCTCATATCTCCTGTTCCCCGAAGCCAATAGGTATCGTATAAGGACTTTTGTAACACAACAATCAACCACGCACATAACGTGAAAATTAAATTATCCAACGAGAAAATTGACATCAACAATACCCCGTAATCCTTAGAGTAATCTTCAGTAACCGTTATGAGGAAAATTGTTACATATAATAATTCTAACTTACGAGATATAACTGATCTCACAACATACCGTCAAGTGCAAAAATACGTACTTAACAAGCGTAATCCGAACTTGTGTATAATTGTCTAGATACAAAGTAATGACTTTTTTTTTATACAATCTGTAGAAGATTAATAGAAAAAAAACGTCATTCTGTAATTCGAAATTTAAACGCTTAGGTTAAGGCGCGAAAATGTTTATATGTGTGTTTATTATTAATAACTTTAGTCTAAACAAATATTATTTGACCTCGTAAAAATCGATGTCTTTTTTATATATTTTTTACAACCTTGAACACACGATAATTATAAGAAAATTCGCCTATTTAGTAAAGGTAAGATAAAAATTCATTAAAGCTCAAAACGTGTGCTATGTAGCTTTATGTCTTTATAACCAGTAATTTCCCCGACCAAGGAGGTTGCTTCAGCTAATAGGATCGGGGTCACCGTAATTTGATATCTTTCGATGGCCACGTGCTAACGATGGCGTCCTAATTACACCGCTTTACTTAATTTAGCTGAGAGCAATATTACATTTAATAGATATGGCACACACCTACAAATCAATCAAAAAAGTGTTCCGCACAGCAGCGGCACCATACATGGTTTTCTTCTTACGAAAGATAAGAGATAAATGATAAAACCTCAAAAAAAGGAATATGTAGTTAATTTTGATAGTAGCGCGTGAATGCAAAATGCCTAAGACCGGTAATCCATCTAAAGGTAAGACGTCCTAATTAGGATGTTTTTGCGTCTTCTTGTTTTTTGCACTTAAAATATCTATTTCATATAATATCAATGGCTGAGAGGTTTGAAATTGGTAAAACATAAATATATGTAGTTAGTGTTTTTATTTAAACATAATAAACATAAAGTTGGTACTATATAATGTTAAACAAGTTCCTATTTATTTTTACAATAACTTTAAAAATTGGGGGATTTTCCATAAAGATAGTAATTACAAGATAATCATAGAAATTATAAAATAAGTTTTTATTTATACAGAAGTTAAGAAACTTGAGTTCTAGGGTGAAGGGTAATATTCTCTTTATAAAACATTTTAGAATAATATAAAATAATAAAGTCTTTATGTAAAAATATGAGTTTAATACTAATACTTCGAAAGATTACATTTGTAGTGGAAAATTTACCCAAATTCAGGGAAAATCTCGAATGCTGGCAACATGTTCGCTATCTTCTGATTCATGACTCTTGCATGTCAATGACGTATATATGAGGTGTGAATGTGACACAGTGTGGCCATGTAAGTGTTGCAATTTTACCGAGTTTTTTCTTTCTTTAAAACAATTTTTAACTACTCATTACTATACCAAAATACAGACCTACTGCCTGTTCATGGATCAGACAATAGTTACTTAGCACACTGTATACAAATACATACATATAAAAAGTAAAGTCCTCCAATGTCTTTGTACATACATATATCATTGAATAAGCTAGGAATAGCTGCACAAATTTTAATACCAATTTTACAAACGGATAGCTACAAGGATAGTTTAGATATGTGTATACCCCAGGCATAGGACCCTAGTATTTAGTATTTAAGTATTTTAATAAAATTAATTTATCTAGTACTACCATTATAAAAGCAATTTTGCATAAAATATAGCTATAAAGCTATTTCAGTTGAGATAATGGCTATATTGTGTAGGTAAAACACAAATTTCCATAAAATAAATAATCTCACACTGCAAATGATTGAATGATGAAAAACCTATGTAATATTAAAATCGTTTAGAAGCTCTTGTTATTATACGTGTATAGAAGGTTATTAGTAAGTTATTATTAGCGAATAAGAATTTTTATCTTGTATTTGAGCTGTTAAATACATACTTATCAGAACCACAACCAATATCATCACGTATCTGAGAATAAGATACTTTAGGAAGATTTAATTGTATTTCTCATAAATAAGAAATTTTCAAAACAAATTCTTATAATAAATTATAACCATATGGTTTTACTTACTTTATATAGTTTTTTATTATGATTTAAAAGCAATACAACTGTAACATATCATTAAACCTATTTAGTATTTCATTTAAACTTACATGATTTATTTATATTACCTGATAAAAGTAATCTTTAGAAAAATATTAAATGTAAATATAAATTTATATGAAGGTCTTTAATTATCATCAATTAAGACTTAGCACAATCAAGTCTAAAGTCTAAAATATAAAATACAAAGTTCAAGACTTCATCATGTTAGATCATGAATGATTTTAAGGTCAGAATCAATGCGAGAATTTGGGCAGCGAGCAGTGAAAATTAAATTACATGTAGAAAAAAATATTATAATCCAATATAGATTTTATGACTAAATTCAAATATGAAAATACAAGGAAAGGATAAATATAAAATTCCACTTACTGAGACAGCTAAAATCGTTGAAAATTACTATAAATAAGGATGAAGGTTTGAGAAATATCTTAGAACAGTTTGCCGGTGCAAAGATCACTGAATCTGTAGAAAAAATCAATGGATAGCCTAGACAGCATTATCACTATAGTTATTCGGAGAATTGCGTACCTTTATGTGATGATAGCGTCTTATACGACACTCTTGGGGCTTCTTCGTTTACACGCAATATTGGTTTACGGATCCGTTTATAATGTAAGATTTTATACAAGTTACAAGGCGACTGTTAGACAGAGGTCGATTTGTAATTTGTGAATTGAAGTTTACGCTTTACGACAGTTCGTCAATGATCATTGATCAATGTCAGATGTCAGATTACCGTCAATGTCAATTGGTTTATTTTTTATAAAATGACATCTAGTAAAGCAAGTCATTTTGACAAGCTTGTTTCAAATATGGATATTTTAGGATAAGAAGGAAAAGAGTCCCTTTTTTGTTAAATTCATTCAGAACGGCTTTTTTAGTAATTATTAAATTGTATTAAGAAAACGACACATTTTTAACATAAAGAATTTAATTATTTAAACATAAATAATTATATTAATAACTTACAAAATCTATAAATCGCATTTATGCAAATGCATATATTTAATAAACTATAACTCTGTTGAAGCCTTTGATGTTGTAGCAAGAGTTTTGGCTAGCTTACGATCATCTACAAGCATTGCAGCAAGGAGAGCGGACGCTGAAATTAATAATAATATTATACAAAACATTTAAATGTTAAATAAGTATATATTCGGTCGAGTTGAAAAACCTCCTCCTACCTTGGAGTATGTTAAAAAGTTACTTCACCTTATTTGATTTTTCATGAACTCAAATATTATATAATTGTTAACATTTGTTTACTTACATGCGAAAATAGCACCGAATATATAAAAACTTGCTTCGCAATTATTGACTAGTAAAAAGTTTAAAATTTGTACTGTGGCAAATGTTGAGATCCTTCCTCCAGTCATTGTGAGTGCCACTGCAAATACTCTAAAATGAAGAAATTTAATTAGATTGTGTGCATACCTTACAATAGGCTATTTGACTGATTTTTGAAAACAGTTTTAAATGGTTCTTTAGAGCATAATAAACACACCACATCAATATTTCCGGGAAACGTGCAGTACTTTTAACAAAAGTTAATGTTAAAGTTTGAATTTTAGAATTGGCGCGAAAAATGCTGTCTCTTTAATGGCCGACGCATATTGCTCGAGCTTCATCACAGAGAAGTAGAGATGATGGGTCGTCGACGTATTTATCGTTAACGAAACTAGACCGTTCATGAAAGCGTCATTAACTAGTTCAGTTCAAGGACAAGTCGAAATCAACTTAAAGTGTTTCAAGATATACAATTCAACATAGAGGTCTTACATCTGTACCGAATCACAATATGCAGTTTATGCCTTCTAATTAGTTTTTATCTTAGCCTAAGAATAGTTTCAAATTAAATAATTTATGTGATGTTTTTAAATAATTAAACAAATTTCTTAACTTTACTAATAACAAATTTTTTGAGTAATTTAATAATATATTTGAAAAGTTTTATATAAATCATGTTTTAAATTAACGCATAACTACATGTGATTCGGCGCAGACGTAAGACGTGTTGAATCGTTGATGAAAAACATTTAAAGTTGGTTTCGACTTGTCGTTGATTTGAACTAGTTGATTGACGCGTTCATGAACGCAAATGAACGGTCTACTTTCGTTAACGATAAATATGTCAACGATCCATCTCTAATAATTTACTCAATGACGTCACCAGCCCTACAACTAGATAGAGAGCGTTTTTGTCGTGGTAGACATATTGAAAAATATCTCGATTTTTATTCGTAAAATATGAATGAATCATGCATATTTTTCTATTAAATTGTGTTAAATACGCTTTATTACACTACAATCTACTAGGATGGCGATAATTCGACGCATATTTCCAATAGTGTCAAATAGCCTATACAGGGTATCACCTATCTACATACCAAATTTCAACTAAATCGGTACAGTTGTTTTGCGTGAAAGTATAACAAACATACATTCATATATTCTCACAAACTTCCACATATATAATACTAGCTGTGCCAGCGACTTCGCCCGCGTAGAAAAGTGACTTTGGGCAGCATGTTTTAATATGCCTAATCCGCTCCAACAAAACGTTCAGCAAGTTCAACGTGATTCTTTATATTGCCATAACTTTTTTATTTATCAACCGATTGACATGAATTAAACACTAAATGTTAAGTGAAGCTTACCACAATATATAATTGATATCCCCATCTAGATAGGATAAGCCGTTTCTGAAATTAGCGTGCACAAACAAACAGACAAATAGACAAAAATTCAAAAATCATTGTTTTGGGTTCTATTGCGTTAATAACGGTCTCCTATAATATTTTTTCTCATATATCTTCTACGAGTATGTACAGACAGCGACTCGTTACGTTTTTATTATATGTATATTGTATAGAATATCTTAAGGTACAGTTATACCATCACGTAAATAAAGAAAAATAAAATGTGTTTCTATATGTCTATGAAAGAAATCAATTTGTATGTGTTGCTCTGTTAAGTTCATAAAAAAAAATTTACGACAATATTGCGTAAGGCGTTGTCCATTAATCACGTGATCTTTTTTTAGCATTTTTTCACCCCCCCTCCCCCGTTGGTGATACGTAGTGAGGTTTAAGACCACCCCCCCCTCCCCCCTCTCAACATCA
>DWAJ01002367.1:0-17860 GCA_018238005.1 Eurema mandarina
ACATTGGCCCTTTTATGGTGTTTTTATATATATAAAATTATAACAAAAAGTAACGTAAAATGGCCAATATGCAGTAAAAAAAAACTTGTTAAATGTATACATTAAACTATGTAGTATATATAAGGAGGACAATTGTATTAGCAAACAACCAAAGTTTCATAAAATTCGGTTTTATCAATCTTAAGTTATAGCAAGTTTAAACTTTGGGAGCCTCTCCTGTAAAATTATCATTTTGCATTTTGGCCCTTATACGTAGGACCCATCGATATATAGATGTGAAAGTTTCTGAGAATGTGTGTACTATGTATGGATGTACGTTTGTTATTCTTTCACGCAAAAACGACTAAACAGATTAAGTTGAAATTTGGTATGTAGATAGGTGATAACCTGGATTGACACATAGAATATTTTATATCCCGGTATTGCTCCAGGAACGGGAACTACGTGGGTAAAACCGCGGGTCACAGCTAGTAATAAATGAAATCGACCCCTGTATAATGATAGAATATTCTAGAAAGACTCAGGTGCGTTGTAACCTAAATATCTTTATAGAGACACTGCCGAGTATCTGTTGACACATGATGTGGGTTGAAAAGGCTTTTTGAAAACGGATTGCGATTGGAAGATAAGATTGTTTTAAGGTCCGCGAATCTCTCTTGAGGGCTGTATTGTGAGTTTGGATTAAAACCACTGTTCTGATGAAAATTTGTTTTTAATCCAAATCACTGTTAAGGCAAGTAGATAGGTTTTTTTAAAGACAATTTTTCCAATTTCAAGTGCAAGCGAGGCATAGTCTTAGGTGAAATTAGGTTGCCCCTGACCAGGACAGTACCAATCACAGAATGCTGTTTTGTGGGAGTATCAATTTACGTCCTAAGGCATAGATGTCCTCTTAAACACTAGACTCCTGTTCCTACCAGCGGTTGAAAAAAAAGTCACATTCCAACAAATTGATATGTATTTACTGGGGTCTTATATGGAAATAGATATATAATTGGTATTGCTTTAATAGCCGACAACCAACTGCCATACACCACAAATCATGAAACATCGACATCTACCTTCATACAACGCATATCTTCTTTTAAAGGGGTTTCCATGCGTTGGTAAGTGCATAACTCGAGAAGAACTGAACCGTTTCACGTCATCCTTTTTTAGAATATTTCTGGATGTACCAGGATGGTTCCTAAGCATAAAAATAGGTTTAGGGTATAAGGTTTCGGGTAGGATAGATACAACGTGAACGAAGTCGCGTTGGGCCAGCTAGTCTATAATAATTATAAAGAAGTAAAGTTTGTGTGTTTGTTAAATTGTAAGGAGTAATCTCGGGATGTGTTGAACCGATTTTGAAAATTCTTTCACCAATACAAAGCCACATTGTAGCTGAGTATCATAGCCTATATAAAGAAGGATTGTTGACATTATGCCCAACGAAGTGGGCACGGGTCAACTAGTAATAAAATAAAAATATAATAAAAGTCATGCAAAAATAACATATCACTCCAGACATATTGAGTCATCTGCCATCTGCTACAAATGCTCGAGGATTTAACTCCGAACGCGACTTGTTAAAACTTTTGCACCTATAAAATTCTTGTAACAGCATAAATTTTATCTGAGCAACTTATAAGATCCTACATCGTTCAAAGTTCTCAACTTGGAACAACGAATGTTCGCTTTAATTGTCCTACTTTTGGTGCTCATGGTTCTGAAATCAACGCAGTAATGTTATTTTGTAATCCCTGTTTGAGGAGCTCATTGTGTGTCATTTGCTTTAATTATATGTTGTTTGATCTGTTTTGGTTCTAAGTATTAGATATAAAAATGAAATTTTAAAAGTGCTAGGTTAAATTGTATTCCTCCTCCCTGTTTCAAAAGCAGTCTTAAATAAAAAACAATTGTCTTTATATACGGTTAAATATTGTACCTAAAAATTTTATCGACAATGCGTAGTAATTTTTTGATCAAATTGAAAGATAAACTTACGTTGGATATGTTTGTTTTTTTTTCTAGAATTACTTAAGTACTTCAATCATATTGCGTCAGTAAGGTCAGTTTTAAAATGTTAAAACAAGAATTAGATTTTTGGCGGATAAAAACATATCAAAATGTTATAATGCAGTATTTCAGGAATTTTCGAAAGCTTTACAATCTTTACCTACATTAAAATAGAGAATCATTATAATATTAGTCCTATCTGTCTCGCTCGTACTTACATTACGAACACACAATTTAAAATGCGACAACTATATCTTTCACATACACGCTTTAACGCAGAAACCAATTCGAATCTGTCGTCTTTACAGTCAAAGGTGAAAGAATTCTTCATTGAAACCAAAGTACAGTGTACAGGATAACACAAGATCGGAATGCCTTTGGGTTGCCACTTGCCAGCAATAAGGTTTTTTGTTCTGTTTGCTATTACCTGTAGTTTATGGGAGTAATTCAAAGATATTTGTGCTAAAAGGAATCCCTCTTATATAAGAACCACGAAAGTAGAGTTGGTGGAAGTGGTCGTCTAGTCCCAAGCTAAGCAGAGCTTGATTTATGGAAACAACATATATATGCTATGAATACCCAGACCCCAGAAGATATAAATATAAATGACAAATGTATTTTTAAATGGTGGGAATCGAACCCACAACCCTGAAGGCAAGCGTCTCATCACTGGACCACGCAGTCGAAAAGCGAAAGCCGCCTCTAAATGAAACATACATGCTTATAAAATAACATAATGATAAACATCAATTAGTTAATAGACGTAACGTTCCATCTCTCGTAATTGGTGTTTCTGACACACGCGATATCGGGGCAAATTAGACCGCAATTACAGTACAGCTATGATGCTAGCCGAAATCGACCGGCCAGTGCCGACCGAAAGTTTCAGTGATTCTGAGAGGCAAGTGTGATCTAAAGTACCTAGGTGACGTTAGGTCGAAATGGACCGGGCGACTCTGATCATGGTCGCCTATCAACACTCGTGGAGATTGTCGCCTTTGGAGCGAATTTCCGACCTTCTCAAAAGAAAAACATTCCCTTCTCGAAGCACCTAAAGTCGTTATATTTGTATTCTTTCTTGTTCTTCGTTCCGGATTTCTTCTTCTCACTCGAGCACTCTTGTCAGTAAGGGCGTGGTTGCACTGTCGAGGTTCATAAATACATATAATTTGTATTTTTATATAATAACAGAGCAATTAGTTAATAGAGGCTTCATCCATCTCTCGTAATTGGCACGTCTGATACACACGATCTCTGAGCCAAATTGGACCGCAACGCGTTGTAGTAATATTTTAGCGTTTATTATTCAACCAGTGACCCTCTGTATATATGTATGTAATGATCGATATCTGGAAAAAATAACAAGCTTTTACTAATTGTTGATACATCGGAATAAAGTATCAGAAAAAATGTAAGTGTATGTTTATTTAGTTATTTATTTATTTTACACTTTATTACACCATAATTAGAAAAAAACACAGTACAAACTAATACAAAGTACAAAATTAGGCGTAAAAGGCGGCCTTATCACTTAAAAGTGATTTCTACCAGGCAACCTAGTAAATAAGTAAAGAAAGAAAGAACGGGTAGGTATACAGGTGCAGAAACAAAGATATTATATTAAAATATATATTGGGTATTCAAAAAACAAGGAAAAATTAAAAAGCATAAAATTTAATACGGAAACTTTGTTATATATTTTGTCCCAAACATATTTGTATTTATTTATTTGTAATTCACTTACGAAGACCATTTGTTAAATACAACAATACCTACACATTGTACATTTATTTCCCTTATTTAATGTGTGATATATAAACTTATACGACATTCAACTTCGCTTGGGACTTGTTCATTAAAATCGGTTCAGTAGTCACTACGAGCGAATACATAATCTATAGTAATACTATAAAGCTGAAGAGTTTGTTTGTTTGGACGCGCTAAGCCCAAGAACTGCTAATTCGAATTAAAAATTGTTTTTATGCTGGATGTCCTACGGCTTTAGAAGAGCCTTCTTATATAATTAATTTTTCGAGATTTTTTTCGAAAAATTATCTAACATTACTCTGCGACCAATAGGAGCAAAGCATCAGTGAATTTTGTTGAGAAACGGAGAAATTTAAACCTATTCATGGGCTTTCGTTACGTGTGCTTTGTAAACAGTTGAATTACCTAAATAATATGTATAGTACGCGTCATTTATGTTTAGCGCTGGACGAGAATAGCTGCGCATCGGTAGAATCGCTTCGTAATTTACGTATTGGTGCGAGAAAGACAACACGACTGGCACAACTAATTATCGCTCGCGCACCCGACGATCACGCGCCCCGCGCGCCGCACCGTTACCTCGATACCTTATTTTTGACTTCTGCGCAGGTTTCGTTCAGCGCTAAAGTTTCGTGACGCGTACTATACCTCTGACAGATTTATTCCTTAAATAATCAAAAAAACGTCTGCGACAATATATATCTTCTACGATTGACTCACTCAAAAAAACTAAAACTAAAAATATAATTTAGGATGAAGTACTTTAAAAAATACTATTTTAAAAACCTTGTATCGATGGGAACGAAGTCCCAAGCAATAGCTAGTAAATATAGATCGTTATTTTTATTACCTTTCATAAGCTAAAAAATAATTACTAATAAAAAAATACCTTACCTTGAAGTAGTGTGTCATGGGTTATTGTTTATTTATTTAAAATGATAGTCAATTCCTCAGAAAAATAATTAAACGGTCACTGATCTGTGCCATTGTATGTAAATTTCTTTTTAATTTTTATTCAGTTGTAACAAACAACAACATTGAACCCATAATTTGTAGAAAAACTATTATATAGAATATTTCTCGTACTCCAGTAGTACATTTTAATGTAAAAAAATACGGCTAGGATCAATAGTTTTCGTGTAAAATCTTAATAAGCTAAAAGCTGTTTGGTATAAGCCCTTGGTCTAAATAATTAAAATTCATACTGTCCACTACAAAAGTATATTTAAAACACATTCAATCGTTCACCCTTAACCCATAAAAAACTATAAACAAATATGATACTACAAAATAATCATTGTATGTATAATTTTCGAAATACAAAAAATATTTCAGCTTTTAGATATCTTCTAATCTTGAATATTTTAATACTACTCTCCGTATTTCAAACATTGTTTTCATACGCTATAAAGCAAGACTAATTTACACACTTTTATGGGAAAGTCTTCATACCCATGCCTCTCGGCGATAGGTCAATGAGTTACATTGGCCTTCTCCCGACTAAAACCCCACGGTGTTCCGTCTTACCGCGGCGGGTAGGGGTTACGGGGACCTTCACACTTTTCCGCGACTAATCAAAGCACTTATCCTTTTTTTAAAGTGGGGACACTCACGACACCCATGAACCTCGGGGAAAGGACCACGGGTTATGTCGGACTTGTACCGACCCAAAAAAAACCCCACTGTAGACCGCAGGTACCGCAGCGAGTGGAAAGGCACTTACCTAATAGAAGTATCAACAGTCGGCCACAGACGTCGTATTTTTGCGAATATTGTAACCCACCGGGCGTTATTCTCACCGGTGCTACACCACACACGCGAGACAATTTAAAGAACGCTATCAACAATACGTTGTTTGCTTCACGTCGATTTTTCATAGCGATTCGCGTGCAGTGCAGTTTATTTTAAATTGTGAATAATCACTTATTTATGAAACTGCATTTTATGTTAAAAATTACAACCGTAGTCGACAATAACTCTTTGTATTAAATTTATGAAATCATAAATAGTACTACTAGTATTTATAATTTTATAAACGTAATTATACTGGCGTATGTTATCATCGTTATCCCATCTAATGATATTGTATTGCAAGTTGTAAGACGAAGCCAAAAAATCTTAATAAAAATACTCATTCACTTTGAGCTATGTATATTCGATTCAAGTTCAAGAGTCCTTTAATTTCGGAATTTAAGGATTAATGTGACCTCGTGAAAAGCATTTGATATTAAAATGATAATAGAAAAAGTTTTATCGATTTTCCTAGACCAACGTTAAAAAAATAAGTAGTTAAATGTGGAACGAGTGTCCTGTTTTTATTTCAAAAAACTTGTGTCATTATTTTTAAAATAAATAAATATATATAGTTCATTTTAACATGTGTCGACTTGTTTACATTAAATATTTCTAATCGCGCTGATAATCGCTAGTTATTTATTATTTAAATATTAATATGCAAGGTTCAAAGTATATCTTCATTCTAATCATTTGCCTGTATCAATAAATTTTATACACGTACATAAAAATGTCTGTAACTAATGTTCTTTCTTCGTAATGCAAATATTGCTTGTATAAACAGTTTTGTCAAATATTTTGATCGAGTAACCGTCCGTATTTATTTACGCCTAACTTTCAATTAATAACTTATAAATAACTAGCTGTTGCTCGCGTCGTCACTTCGTCCCCGTCGTATCTATTTCTATTATTATGTAATAACTTATAGTAAGTCAATCTTAGAAGACAGACATATACTGTCGCGGTCTTTTTTTTAGATCATTTAAAGAGGAATAATTCTTTCACACATATTTTGGTATCTTGGTATCTTGAACCGTTTCCGCAGCGCACGCAACGGAGTCCCTCAAAGATGAATAATTTTCCCCGTTTTTTCCACATTTTCCATTATATCTTCGCCCCTATTAGTCGCAGCGTGATGTTATGTAGCCTACAGCCTTCCTTGATAAATGGTCTATTCAATAAAAAAATAATTTTTCAATTCGAACCAGAAGTTTCTAAGATTAGCGCGTGCAAACAAACAAACAAACAAACAAACTCTTCAGCTTTATAATATTAAGTATAGATTTATATTTATATATTATTATTTCGTGTGTCATTTTGATGTCATGTTTGGTTAACTTGACAAGGTTAAACGAATTATATAGCTATGGGGTTGGTGAAAGTTAAACATCAGTTTTTCTGTGATTTTTTCTATTTGACTTTTGTTACAAAATAATTTTGAACCAAACTAGCATGAGAGAATAAAAAGATACGTTTAATTTTATTATAAACTTTAAATATGTAATAGTAATGACTTAATGACATCAACAATCCAATGGGTACGTGTTTTTATGTATGTATGTACGTACATACATAAAAACGAGTATTTTCTTATCGTAATTGTATTTTTTTTGTATCTTTGATCGTGGCGACTAAACAAGAGCTTATTGTAATAAATACGATGTCAAACCATTCGAAATAATCGCGCGATGGACATTAAGACATTATGTTGGTATCAGGTACTAAGCAATCAGGTTTTAAACTTTTTAACCGACTATAAAAAAAGTTGGAGGTTTCTCAATTCGACCGTACTTGAGCTTCTTTTTACGTTGACGTTACTCTTTACAGATAATCAATAATATTATCAGAACGAATAGTTACATATAATTTTAAATTTAATAATGTATGTATGAATAGGTTATTAGTTATTTACTATCGGACATATATGAATGTATAATAATCGCATATATATGTTGTATTGGATGAAACTTATTTTATGTATATTGTATATATTTTGTGCAATACTGGTATATATACCAGTATTGCAAAAAAATAAAGCATCCTACGTGTTAATGCCATCGCATCTACCACATATCCTCATTTCCTCATATCACATCCTTCGAATTTAACAACCCAACAACTTTCGAATTTATTATGTTCATATGAATGACAGTAACAATTAACGTGACTGTAAGCTATATATATTTACTTGAATAAAATAATAATTACGCGGGGAACTGAGTAAGAAGTAAAACCTCTATTTTATAGTGAAAAAATCCCCCTATAAAAGGCCCATGGGACTCGGCAAAAGGACCAAAACCCCACTGTGTTCCGTCTTACCGCAGCCGGTAGGGGTCACCGCCGCCTTCGCAGACTCTTCCGCAAACAACACCTAAGACTTACATAAACTATATTTATTGTTAACAAAATGAATTTCCTAGTATTCTTTTTATCTGTCGTTAAAGTTATAATTTTTAAAAGGTATTTATGGCTATGCATACTATTTACTTTGCTTTTTCCCATTTTGGTACAGTTATGATTTTGGTTTTTATTTTTTTTTTTTATTATAATATTTTTCTGTGAATATAACAATAGTTTCAATCGTTACCCAGATACGGTTATCTTAAAAAGTATATCTTTAATATTAAAACAAGTATTTGTCACGTATTCGTGTTAAATCACATTTTAATCAGCAATCAGATTATTGATATGAAGTTTAATTTATCTTTAAAAACTTTGACACATTCAAGGTTTTAGTTTGAAATGTGAATAGTTTCATGAAATGTGGAAGGCTTTAGGGGTAACGCTCCTTTTGGTGCAATTTATTATAGTAAGTATAAAGTTATTTTTAAATAATTATATTCTAAATCAAATAATTGCTTACTATGTAAAGATAGATATCCAGAAATTTAGTTTTGCATTATCTGTGTAACCATTTTAATGACATTAGCTTTGACAGATTCTTCGTCGACCCGAACTTATTAAATTTAACAGAATAAAATCGCTTAATCGAGATCGTGTGTAATAAGCACAAATCGAGAAGAATAATGCTAGTAATTCTTTGAAACAGGCTCGGTCGTTTAGTTTTTAAAAATAAAACAAACACACACACATAGCAAGGCAGAATAATTTTGCTATTCTTACAAATATGAAATACAGAGACATGCAATACGAGTGTATGTATGTATGTGTGGAAGAATGGTTTTTTATACCCTTTCTCGCAAAGCAGGCATGCCGATAGATTAGGAAGTACAATTTTTATCCCAATACTGCCATAAAGGAGAGGGTACAAATATACTGCGGGGCGCAGCTAGTTTTGCTATACATTACAAACTACGTCCATGACTTGCTTAGTCATTTTAACCCGCGTTGCAAATTTATATGACGTAACGTTGTGTGCTACTATTTGCTTAGTCACCTTTTACTTATTTTATACAGTGCTGGAATAGTCGGCGAATTATAAATAAATCAGATTGTTGTTCTCATTTTGAAGGTTACAGCAAACGATGATGAAATACAACGACATACTCGAAAGGCAGGGGAATGCTGTCCGTGTCCAGACAACCCAGGATCAAGGAGAGACGCAGAAACAAGTGCTTCTGAAAATAAATATATGACAGAATGCCCTTGCAAATCACGGAGCGCCGATTTGGAACCAGCATCCTCACTATTTTCACCAACTTTAAGCGCTATTAAACCCTTCGCAAGGTGAGGTTCTACATAAATGGATTATATCGAATATTGTTTGTTGTTATATTTTTGAGTTATTCCGTACAGTTAATTTTTATATACATAAATAATAAAAAGTTATTATAAAATTGAATAAATATAACAATAGATATATTCCTACACTATGATTTTAAAAATTATATCGTTTTCAGACAATTTGAACAAACAGCAGACCCCAAACCACTTCTGCAACCAGAGGTTGGTCTTGCATCATCTGTATTAGAAACTCTACGAGAGGTCACTGAAGAGGAATATCAAGACGCCGTAGCTCGCGATGCTGCTCGAAGTGCTATTCAAAGTGTACTTCCAGATGAAGCGTCCACAAATTTGATGACAGTAGTAGTATCACCAGATGCTCGTGAAAGCATTGATGATGTTCTTCCCGAAGCTAGTAATCAGGAAAGCACATGCATTCTTCCTGAATACGAGAACTATGCTGATGAAAATCCACTAAATTCTTTACACGATGGCATGTTTCAAAGAATGAACGATATGACTAACGCACCAAGTAATCATAATAGCCATATACAAGTTTTAGATGAACCAAGAGCAACAAACACACCTTTACGGAGTTTATTTAGAAATAGTCCAGTACCATGGACTCGAGATATACCATTTTTACCACACAATAATAGAGCATTTTTCATTCCGACACAAAGAGGAAACGATGTTTTTAGAAAGTCATTACTACCGTCTTTAGATGCAAGATCATTATTTGGCCCTCGAAAGCCTTTGGACATACCCAACTTATTAAATTTAAGAGACGTTGAACTTGTACCTGCTAAAAAAGTAAACATCGCCCGGGGCCATCAGATGAGACCACAAAATAATGCAAATAAAATACCCTCTCCTTCTCACCATGTTAACTCTGGCTTAAATGATTTTCAACTTTTCAATTCTCCGACAGCCAACCTAAATCTACAAAGTGATTGTAATGGTGACGGCACTGAACTAAATCCCATGGAAAATATGGATCAGAATATACACACGGATATTTTAAATGCAATTCCTGTGGCTTCTAAGCCATTATATTATAATGGAAATAGTTTCGGTCGACCTCAAAATAATAAACATCTCCCAAATAAAGATAAGAATCCACATAAGAACTTTGCCCTCAATGGGGAAAATAAAAAAGACTGTATAGATGACAATAATTATATTAATCCCCCACTATTTTATCCTAGAGATAAACATTCTGAAATCGTCAATGGTGACCTGATGAAAAATCATATGGCTAATCCAATATTATCTCCAGAAGCGTCAAACAATTTTAACATTTTTCAGCCCAATCCTAATAATATAGGCCCCTCCGACTTATCTCGCGATGCAAGCGAAATGTCCAACAGATTTTTTAATACTAAGGGATCTGGAGTGAATAATCTACGTTCAGTAACGGAAGATTCTAAGCTGAACAATATAAATAACAATAACCCTTTGCGTTCTAATGAGAACGACCCATTAGAATCTATGCAGCGCATAGTAAATACCGAAGCATGCACTTTAGGGAACGAAATGCATCCAAACACTTATATAGAACAAGGACGTTCCAACGATGAAGATTCCAATAGTTTAAGTATGAAACACTTGGAGAAGATGTCTGACAGTATGCTCAATAATTTCAATAATGATGTTCTTAATAAAATGAAAACGTCGCCTAGGTATTTGCAACATGAAAACAACCAGGAAGCATTTCGAGCCAGCTCTGACAGTGTTCAAAATAAATATGACAGAGTATCAAATCAAGATCTCAGAATAAATAATGAACAATTACAAAATATCCCGTTTGAGATATCAAGAACTAATGTAGATCACGAAAATGAATCAAAGAATGTCGCATCGTGTTTTGAGCATGATCAGTCTGCAAGAAACATAAATAATGAAATGAACTCAGCTGCTAGTGAGTCAATAAATACACAGTATAGAAGCAAACAGGATTCAAACAATTTGTTCAGAAGCTCGGTCTACGAAACTCCTTTAGAGGATATTAATCTAGATATTTTCCGATACCAACCACCTCTACAAAATAGTCATGGTGTTAGAAATCCAGAACTACCTTTATTTAACATGAAATCTTATAAAACGCAATTACCAGTACCAAAAGCATTGGGTTTTCAACCTGTTAAACTGCAGAAAGCTATACAAAGAGGTAATGATATTTTAGGTGCAACTTTAACTATGAAACCCCATGGAAGAAAAAATTATTTACTACCTAAAAATAAATTAAGATCATCTCTGAATCCAGCAAATGGTTTAAAACTTCCAGATATTGATGACATCAGAACTTATTTAGAAAATAATGCACTTAATGTTCATGAATTACCATTTTTGTCAAATTTGGCCTGCAATCATGGATTTCCACTATCTCAACAGCTGGGTGATAGCAGTAATAATATAGGGACATATTTATCGGAAAACTTAGGTAATTCTTTAAGGGAAGGTCAAAATTTAGATCGTAGTCCTCTAGGTGACGCTATATTTAATCCTAGCGATGTTATTGAGACAATATCTGAAGCTCGGGAAGATATCACTGATAAATTAAAAACATTGAGATTGAACTTAGATGAGAGACTTAAACAATTTCATGAAAGTATTACAGGCCAAGCACGAAGTCCAACTCTCATAGGACCACAGCAGCAAAACCGCGATACCAATATTCGATATAATCCTGACAGTATTAATAGAAATAGAGGCAACGTTTTCAACAAACCAACATCACCTGGATCGAATATACGAGAAAGTAGGTTACCTGGTTTAAGATCCACTTTAAACAAAGAGACGTTTAGCAAGCCCCCAGCTATTGGAGAAATACCAGCGATTCCATCCAATGCGCGTATCAATCGACCTTTGAC
This sequence comes from Eurema mandarina, assembly GCA_018238005.1. NCBI lineage: Eukaryota > Metazoa > Arthropoda > Insecta > Lepidoptera > Pieridae > Eurema > Eurema mandarina. The sequence continues at coordinate 12,117 of DWAJ01002367.1, forward strand.
ACGACCAAGCTTAGCAAGTACACCTGTTGCAGGTGTGAGACAAAGGCCAACATCAGATACGAAAAAAACACCTTCCCTACTTGATAGGCTCAAGTCTAGGGAAAGTAAAGGAATTATCTCCCTAACTACGACGAAAAGACCACCAGTCATACAACCTCAAGCAAAACCTAAACCAATTTTACCACGCACTTCAACGGTTCAAAGCAAAATTGGCCAACCAAGAACAGTTGCAGAACGAATAGGACTCCGCCGGGCGGATACCATGAGAGAGCCAAAAACATCGCCAAGTGAAGTTTCTTATACGAAAACTCCTGCCTCTATTTGCAGAACTCCATCTCTTTCTGACATCTCAGAAAGAGACTCAACGCTTACTGGACCCAACCCGCGGACAACACTTAATAAATCTTTAATACCGAGAATACCGGAAAATGCTTTTTTGAGTAAAATAAAAGAGTCTGTTTTAGCTAAGGATGCAAGAACTGCCGCCTCTAATTCTGATGTGATTCCGTCTGCCTCAGAAACCGTAAGACATACACAAGATTCAAACGGAAAGTCATTCAATTGTAAAATGATTTGCGAAGAAAGCTGACAATATAACTAATTAATCAATTAGTTATTTTAAAATGTAAATATAAAACCCAAGGTATTGTAGTTATAAATATAAAATAATAAGATCGCAAATTAAAATATGAATATCACAATTTTGTTTGCTTATTGATATACCTTATTAGTCCCATCATTCCAGCCTAATATTATAATTGTAACAATTTGCAATGTACACATCAATCTCTTTAATGTTTTACCTTATAGTTTTAAAATTTACCCATTTAAGATCTAATAACAAAAGAACCATGACGACCACAGAAATCTGACCTAGGTAATAGAAGTGGTATATGTAACGATGATCTATGTACCACGTGTGGCCGGTCGCGGGGCATTCAAAATTCATGACAAATAATAACATAATCACAAACACATACGCATCGAGTACACCGTCCAAACTGTACTGAACCGTATACTTAGTACGTTAAGATTGACATTTAGTTGTTAACTTACACAAGCTTCATTAGTGTTGTGCTTCACAACAACTGTTCAAAATGTAATATAATACTAAGGTATTACTAAAATGTTTTTATTGTTGAAAAAGTTTATAATTAAATATAAAATTAGAACCATTTTTTTACTAACAATATTAATACGTCAGACATAAATTACTTTACATCATACATATATCACTATTATTTGTAAGAGTAGTAGTAACAGTAAGAATCTATGTTAAAAAAACACTGTTCTTGAAATAAAAATTATACGATAGATACAACACTAAAAAGACAATTATTAAAGAAATATACATTACTGCCCCTTAACCGTTTAGCGTAATAACGAATAATTCCATTATATCCGATATCCGTTACCTATAGTTTGGATATCATATAGGACATCACTAACTCGTGACAGTTGTTTGCGGTAGTACCACTGAAACTTCAAATGCATATATGCAATAATACGGTGCCCTTCCGTGAATCTCAGGAACAAAGGCAGCAGTGATTAGTAAAGTATGCAAATGTTATGGATATAAATTTATTTTTTCCTAATAACATCAATATTGCTACAAAAATCCACTTACTGATGAAATGTTATCCCTGTATTAGTGTTATTACAGGTCGCACATGATTTTCCACACTGGGCAATGCTGCAATACACTATTTTTAAGAGCTCTTGACGTGACGAAGTCTCGCGAGCGACTAAACGTAAATTTTTGTCACTGGTGACGAACAAACCACCAGCGTGGCGACATTATCAAACAGACTTAACAATTCTATTACATTGGTTCCGATTTCTGTGATGGCGACGGTATAGTAAGCGTCACGAATCTTTAGCGCTGAACGAAACCTGCGCAGAAGTCAAAAATAAGGTATCGAGGTAAAGGCGCGGCGCGCGGGGCGGTTCTCGCACCAATACGTCAATTACGAGCGCGATTCTACCTATGCGCAGCTATTCTCGTCCAGCGCTAAACATAAATGACGCGCGCTATACTTGCCAAATTTCAGAGTTCTAGGCCAACGGGAAGTACTCTAGAGTTTTAATTCCTATTTTTTATCAGCGGGACTCTTACGGACACTGCGTCCTCTATCCGAGAGAATGAGGCGGTTATGTTAAAGTCCACCGGTGTTCCACCTTTGAATTTGTTTTTACGGTTTTTATTTTCTCTTTTTGGATTAGACTTATTGGAGATAGTCACGTGACGCAACTAGTATGTACAAATAAATACAAACATATATTATGCTCACTTGACCACTGTAACCTGGAAGTCGTAATTAATTATACAAACACTAAATTAGAATGTTTAATTTGACGCACATTTTACAGTAGTTGCATAAATAACCTTACGATTATATCAATTTATACTAAAATTAAAATGTTTGTGAGTTTGTCATGTTTAAGATAATATCTCTGTAACGACTGAATGATGATGATTGATTTTACCAATTGAAACAAGTACATTTTAAATGAGCTTATCTCTTTAATTTTTGTATAAAATACGAATATACGCATCCATTATTAGACGTGACGCTAAATCAGAATCTGATTATGGCAAGCAAAGCCACAGGATGCAGATAGTTGACGGAAGATTCCCCGAAAGTGTCCATGACCGCAACCACTGCGGTAACAAGGAACATAGCGGGGTCATGGTCCTTTGCCAGAGTCTCATAAAGACCTATAAGGAAATCTCCACTGTAAAAATAGGGTCCAGATACTGATTTAGATTTAGATTGAATATATAAATTTAAAACATCGCTAATTGGTTTCAAACATTGGATAAAATTTATTTAAATAATATGTGAAAATTGGAGCTAACACCAAGTTAACCAAATATCAAATAATTACCCATAAATATGCATCGAAAGTGAGTCCCAATACATATAATGAAGATTGGCTGTACCAATTTTAATGATTTTAACCTTTTCAGTTCCGCCCTGTCCCGAAAAATTACATAACAAAGTCAAAGGCAAAAGTATCTTTATTCAACTAGGCTACATATAGTAACCCTTTTCAATCGTCTAGGTATTACAAAACATTTACCACCGGTTCGGAAGGCAGTTTCTACTAGAAGCATCGGCAAGAAACTGATAGTTGCTCTTTTTAAAATAAGAACATATAATTGTAAATATAAACAAAAACTCGACTATTATAATATTTATACATGAAAAAGGTTATCGTCCCATGAGCGTTAAGAAATATCATTCCAAGGGTTTTAACTATTAATTACTAGGCACAACTGGTTTAACCAACATGACCATTATTCAACATATTTATATTTAAGATTGTTTCGCTATATAAATCAATAAAAAAGAAACAAAAATATTAATATTAGTAAAGATGAAATGCTAAAGAAAAATACTTGTAGCATCGTCGTTTCATCATTGTAATCTTTCAGTAATAATTCCGCCAATCGTATGTTCAATTCGTTTTACTTTTTATTCCATAGCAAATAAATTAATTAAATAGTAATTATTCGTCAATAGACGGCATTGTCTTCTTAAAAAACAATAGGTACTCGTATAATGCGTCCATTGCGGCCAAATAAATAAAAATATATTCAAATGATAGCTATCTATATTCATTGAAACAACAAGAAAACTATTGTTAAACTATATAAATGGAATTTTGAGATTTATACTTCTTCAGTCGTTAATATAAATCGATAGAGTTATATCGGTTTTAGCTAAAGTCGGTCGAAAGGGATATATCGGTATAATTAAAAATTGGTGAGTCTTTTAGAAATTATAATTTGAAAAACAGTAAAAATAACATCAACAAAACAGCATTTATAAATAATGGTATTAAAATAGGATCATCATCAAATTACATTTAATTTATTAAAAACTGCGAACAAAGAAAATAAACCAATTACGGTTTTGGGAACTTAACAATGTAGCGGTCACTGTTCCATCCAAATTTTACAAACCATTGTTGAGATTCTGCAATTAATCCTAGTTTTTCAATTATAGGATTATTCCACATTATGCGGAATAATGCTTAACGTTGAATGTTTCAACTACATCTTTCGGCATTCATATATGAAGAGCTTGCAAAAGTACTAAGTAGTGCTTTCGCTGGATGCGTGCAATTACATGTGCAGTGCCAGAAAATCAACAAATGTTTTTATTTAACTTGACATTGATCGAAATGTCGCACTAGGCTCTGTATTGAATGTCTGAAAAACTAGGAATATCATCAATGTATTAAATACAATTTACTGATCTGTACTACATAAAATATGGAACTCTTAATATTTTTAATACTTTTACTTTACTCCTAATACTTTTGATTAACTATTCTTTCATCGGGAATTGCGTTTGTTATTAAAATAAGAACTTAAATTTAAAAAGTGCACAAATACGCGAATCTAACCACAGTCACAATAAAGTAAATTATAATAAATTTTACCAATTTTCCAGCAAGTGTCATCCTTTCCTTGCTATATTGGTTGAAAATCTTTAATGTTTATACATTATTAATATTATTGTTTATTAATCGCTTATAAAAATGAATCGCCAAATGTATTGCTTAGTGCGTAACTTGATAAAAATTTTACCGATTTGATTTTTTTTTTTAAATATTCTTCTATCTAAGTTCTAAGGTAGAGAAAGAAAAGGTAGTAGTAGGTTATAAAGTTACAGTTAGGTTACCGTGAATTCATTCGTTTTGAGCCAGATAGTTTAATATATTTACTATTAAGTCAATAACAAGGACTTATTATTATCATTTTTAATGTAACTAAGAAGATTGCACATGATTCAAACAACGAAAGTTATGCGTATCGGACAGGGAAATTAAATGGAAAGGATGAGATAGATTTAAAATTTGAGGAACAAAACGTTGTACTACTCTCAGAAATTATATAATTTGTTGAAATTCAATTACAAAACTAACCGGCTTCGATACAATATCATCAGACGAAGTGCTTTGTTTCTAAAATATATTTAATAAAAAATTTAAATGCCGCTTTATCAACGAGTAACCAAAAGCGCTACAAAGATCTTAAAGAAGTTTGGTTAAAGACCTTCACTTTTTATACTACTTCAATAATTGTATAAAATTATATACTCACCGATAACAATAAGGCTACCTTTTTCTGTATTTGCGCACGTTATTTTCCAATGTGGATTTGTTTGCTGCGTTGTGTCGTTATCATTTTCATTTCTATTGTTTTCTAATAGCGTATTTGTTGTCTATTAAGAATTAGCATTAACTTTACATTTTACTTGCTGCGTTCTACGGAAAACTTTCGAAAGAAAAATTTGCAATTAAAACCGCAATTGACATGCAGGGTCAAACCGGAGCGTCACTATCACTAACTTTGTAACATCCTCATCAATACAAGTTGTAAACAAATTATGTAAATTTTCATAATATAGGAAAAATGGCGCCGAAACCGCAAGGAATTCCGCACACAAGCCTTCCAGAACCTGGAAATGGAGACAGGGTGGTGATATCTGGCATGGCGGGTCTCTACCCGGACTCGCATAACGTCAAGCAGTTTCAAGATTTGCTCTACAACAAGGTTTGATTCTAGACACAATCATGGTGTAAGGTTACATGACCATATTTGTCATCTACACGTACTCGTATATCTATATCGATGAATATTTAAAGAGGATTTGATTGTTTTTTGAAAGTCAATATGCTCCAAAAGTGCTGGACGGATTTCTATAAAATTCGGGATAAACATACGCTAC
>DWAJ01002368.1:0-17857 GCA_018238005.1 Eurema mandarina
AATTGTCTACAAAATATATAGGCAACCCACTCCAGAGCTGTCAAGCTCTGCGAGTGTTCATGGGCGGCGATGACCACTTTCCATCAGGTGGCTCGTCTGCTCGTTTGCCCCCTATGTTATAAAAAAAAAAAGTTTATACCATTTCAAACAATAAAATATTTAAAGTTAAACTTTAAAGTTAAACTTTAAATATTAATGAAGATACAACGAATACTAGATTTTGATTTTAATACATAGCAACACAATTTCCAACATTTGCATAGATAAATACGCTAAAATAACAAGTCAAGCTAACAAAGGGCCGGCCAGTCGTGTTGCAAGCCGAATTCTTTCCCCGTGTTAATAGGAAATCATTACAGACACTAATATATTTATTACTGTTGTTTCAACAAATGTTCCAATTTAACTTGAATGAGAATAGCGTGAATTGAACGTAATATTTTTAATAGTTTTATTTTGCCGTCTTAACTTTTTGGATGTTTTTTTTATTTTAGCTCATAGCTCTAGTTTAACAAATCTATAATATAAAAATTAATCGATAAATGTGTTGTTAAGTGCAGAATAAAAGTTCTACCGATTTCTATAATTCTTTTTTAGAATATTCCAATATTCTTTACAGAAAGAGAATGGTTCCTGCGCAAAAAAAAGTGTAGGTGAAGGGTATCTAAAAAGACTAATGCCTATTTTAAATAAGTAGTTTAAAGACACATGCTCAATGATTTTTAATAATGAGTTTCAAACAATAAGTTTTTTACCGCTTTTCAATATTAAGCTTGTAAATTTGCTGATTAATGCTGTCGATGCAATTTAGTTTTATTTTTTTTTGTCTGTATTGTTTATATATTTTTTTCTGTATTCAACTTAGTAATTTTCAATGTAATGTGCTGTCTGACCAAAATTATGTTGAACGCATGCTATATGCTTTAAAAAAAAATCATATAACTAAATTTGTCAACTATGTCATATTTTACTATGTACAGTCAATTTTTGTTAAAGGATTTTTTAAATAAATAAAGAACTTTCTCGCTGCAGTACGTAACTCGTCCCATCCATCTTCGAGAAGTCCATACCTTTCCAATTGAGGCTACCGTCCATTATTGGCATTTGTTCGCGCGTTTCATGCAAATTGCGTGTCAACTAGACTCCGCCGATCGATACGCCTTATTATATTACTTTTAATAGATCGGAAATAACAAAGTAGGTCATAACATACTAGCTCTACAACGCAGTTCTAGTCGCAAGTCGCAGTACATCATCACGTTTTATAATGCTATAATATGATCGTAGTAAAAATGAAAAAAAAACGTTACAAACGATTTAGACTTTCTTTTATATATTACAAGCATTTACTAATATCTATTATAAACTCGATGGTTCACAATTATAATATTAGGAAGGATGTACCCCCATAAAATTGTTTCTTACAATACAATAACGGCTATAGTACAATTTAAACTTCCGAAATATTATCTCTGCAAATAACTAATATATGTTATATGCTTTTAATAACAATTGCGTTTACTTTCCTTTCAAAATGAACCAGAACCTGAAAAATTATTATTTTTTATAATAAAGTTATAAGAGTTATAATTAATATCGTTATTATATAGTATATGTCCTAATATTTACATTACATATTGTAGATACTCGTTAGAACTTAGCATTCATAAATAGAGGTTTATTCGCAATACTAGTTGTATGGCCATCATTATTTTGGTTCACTCGTGTGGAATTATTATCGTTTATATTCTCTTATATCAATGTGAGCCATATTGTGAAAATACATTTGAGAACATTAGCTAATAAATAATTAAATCTACTGTCTGCATCCTGTTTATAATCTGACTTATATAATTTGGAAATTATATAAGTAATTCTTTCATATTTATTCTGGGTGTTACTATTGTATTGTATGTATGTATTTACAAAAGAAAATGTATATGTAATTTATTCCGTCATCTAGTTGCCATAACATAAGCTTCTGCTTAGTTTGGAACTAGATGGCGCTGTGTATAAATGTCCTGAAATATTAAAATTGAGTATTGAGTAGGTATCACTGGCTATCAAGCAGCAGACAAGATCCAGTAAGAAAGTCTAGTATTTACACAAGTAAAAAACGTCGTACAAATTAAAATGTTATTGTTTCCAAAAGGAAGACAGTAGTTGTAGTGTCATTCTAACAAAAGAGATGTAATTTTCGTTACAAATCTAACGCATTACAAGACGAATTTTACCACAAATAATAGCTTTAGGTAAATTACGAATCCGAAAACCAAAAACCGCAATACCTTGTTCTCGATTCTAAATAGGATTTAGGTTGTACAGTCGTCACGTCTTGAAGCCTTCAATTAGATTAACGCAGGCGCAGTAAAACGTCTGAAATTTTGGTAAGGTTAATATTCTTATAATAACACAATATTATTACACCACCGAGAATCGAGATTGATATTCTCGCTACATAATACATACTCGGCTAACCGTAACGACGTTAAGAAGTAACTTCTAGTTAATCGACCATCATTTATGCCCATAATTCAACTAAACTAACACGGTAAAAGGTAATGTTGTAATCGACTTAGGAACGTGTTTATTTGCACTGTGCTCTGTCAATAATAGAAAGTAAAGCTAAAGTCAACGTCCTATTATGCATCTAGAAGTGGGCCAGTGAGACAATGGTATCGCGAAGTTATTGTTAGGAGCGATTAATGCGCCATTAAAAGGCTTCGGCAGTACGTCGTATAATTCTGCAGATGCAAATTAGTTGGGGTCATGTAATCGTATGGAACATCCAGAATGTACCGTACGCGAGCCGCTCGTCGACAATGATTAAGGCAACAATTCTGACGGGCTTAAATTTGTCGAGATAGACGAAGGACATTTGTAATGTTTCGTTGAAGTGTAGCATCTGTCGGTGTTCACGCGAGCGAGTCGGCGCGTTTTCACCGCGGCCCGGTAATTGATTCGCTGCAAGTCGCGTATCTGCGCTATCGGATACTTGCGGCCTTATCGCAGCTTACGTGTAATATACCTCAAAATGCTATTTCTACTAGTTTAGATTTTCTTCGTCCCAACGACTAACAAGTAAAAATGTGTTATGGCGAAGTGATCAAAAGGTTAGTGAGTGATTAGTCATCGAAGTGAGTCGACAGTCGACAGTCGACATTGGTGGGCGATTAGGCGACCCGAGGCGGCGGAAACGTAAAAGATGCGGGCGTCGGGCTCAATTAGACGATTGTCAATGCGGATTGTCGACACCGTGACGCCCGGACACAATATTCTATTCGTTTCATTTCATATGACCATACGTTAGAAGTTTTAACAACGTTTGAAACAACAATTGGTTCTATATAATCTATTAAAAGCTTTGTTGCTAACGTACCGCTATGACATTGCAGTTTTTAATATCCAATTATAAGTGGATCTGTTATCCGTAGCTATTGATCGTTTTCCTCAAATTTATGTGTTACGCTTATCTTACGCGTATACCCTAATTTAATTACACGAGGAGTATTGTATAAAGTCTGAAAATAAGGAGTCACTTGTACAAATTAATTCTGCGATACGGCTTCAATACATATTAAGCAGGTATTGTGTATGATCGTCGTAAAGTCAATGTTATTGTTTTTCTATCTAAACGCTTCTAGCTAAGTACTCCCATTAATTCGAGATAATTCGGCGAGTGGAAACATAAGTGGCTTTTGCCGTCTAATTGGGCACTTGTAATCGCATACTTGTAAGGCAAACGTCTTGAAATTGGTAATCTTCCTTTTCTATGCAATTAGGTTTTTATAAAAGACTAGTAGTGTCCCACGGTTTTCCCCGCTGATCTCGATCCCGAAACAATACCGGGATGCAAAGTATCCTTGGAACTTAGGGTATCACCTATACCAAATTTCAACAAACTAGAATAACAAACATACATCCATACATACATAATCATAAACTTTCACATTCATAATTGTATTAGTAGGATAAAAGAGCACATATTTGAGTTAGCAAACAAATGCATCGAAACCATTTGAATGCAAGCACATGCAGGAACAATTAAACAAATTGTTCAGTATAATACGAGTATCAGTGTAGATAGAAGATTCTGGAAGTGCCGTGGTCGCTGTGAATGGTTTCAGACCGGTTTTGGCGATCGTGGGCCCGAGCTCACCCCCGCTTTGCTAACGTCACTCAAGGACACAATGTACTCCGCGCTATTTGTGCTGCGTTCGATTGCCCGATAAAAGATAACGTGTTTTAAAGATTTCATAAAAAAAACAAAGTGTCGAATTTTATTGTCTCGGAAGCTTTAGATTCGAGTGTTCCAATTGATTTAGCTGTTTTATCAAAGATATTTTCCCTAAAGTTAGTTTTCCTGAGTTGTCGTATGAGAGCGATATGTCGGTCTGTCTGCATTAGATAGAAGTGCAAGTCGTATAAAACTCGTTGACCCGCCGCTATTGAACGCCCCACTTCAATGCAGCTGTACAATAAATTGAAATTTTATTCGTTTTCATTCCACCTTTTAATAGATTCTAGATTTTTATAGATTTGCTATTAGATTAGAATGTTTATGTAATTCTATTTCTAAGTGTTTTATATTATTTATTTAATTCTGCATGGGGTAGAGTTAACCGCACGTGTATGTATGAAATTTAATACATAGGTACTATTTATTTTTGTGTGATAGAGACTAAACGATATAAATTTTATCTGACAGTATAGACATATTGAAAGATTCTGTTAAATTTTTGTAATAACTAACGGGATTGCAAAAATAAACGTTTGACTTTTTTCAAGTATAAGTAATAGATTTTTATATGAGACTAGATGTTGCTCGCGACTTCGTCCCCGTTGATTTGTTTTTCCAATATTTCTTCGCTTCTATTTGTCGCAGCGTGATGTTATGTAGCCTAAAGCCTTCCTCGATAAATTGTCTATTCAATAAAAAAATAATTTTTCAATTCGAACCAGTAGTTCCTGAGATTAGCGCGTTCAAACAAACAAACAAACTCTTCAGCTTTATATATTAGTATAGATCTGGTCTGATAAATATGTTAGCTCGTTTTTATTGGTCTTTAAAGTGAGTGAAGTGTCAGGAGTGAGGACAAATATTGTTGCCCGAAGGAGACAATTGTCGCAACTGGCGCGGCCCGGCGCTCGTCTCACAGTTACAGGGGTCCCGCCCCGAACGCGAAACCATCATCGTTTATATTATCTTTAACTGACTCTTAATAGAGTACAAATATATTTAAAGTGGATTGATGTGTTTAAATGACATAATTGATTAATACACATATTGATTGATTGTCCGAATACGCATTTAAAACTCGCTAAAGACTTAAAAAAATACATTATTTAATTCGTAAAAGAAAGTGACTCGTTGTAATAGTGTAAATAGCATTTACAACGAAGCAAAATATTTGAGTCGAAAGACTAATACCTTCCTACTTGTTACAGATATTTTGTACCTATTAACAATGTAATGCAATGAATATTATTTTCGTCGAATTCCACATAATTCCAGTGATTCGCGGATGTTCATTGAATAATAATGCTATTCAATTTTGTATTAAATAACAACAAAAGGAACTCGCATCATTCGACGTAATATGTATAAATAGTTTAAATAATATGCAAAAGGATAAATAGAACTCTTTTGCCACAAGTAATGGAATCCTGTAGTATTTTGGAACTTAATTAGAGCATACCGCTTTATTTTAACTGGCATACCAGTGACGGAAAATATATAAATAAATAACAGTTATAATGAACATATAATCTTGCCGTTTAACTAACTGCGCAGTAATAGACCCTGGCTGAACAATTAATTATCAATTATTACACCTGCCTTGCATTCCGGACGCTAAGGTTACTGGTGCAGTGATGTCTAAACCACTGCCCACCGTATGTATGTATTCATTAGACAGTATAAAACATTATTCTAAAATTAAATATGTAAGACAGACTAAAAAAAAATATCAATAATTCTTTAAGAATTAATGTTATTACTAATCGGTGCAACCAATGCTTGGAGTCGATAGAAATTTCTGGACTAAACATTCAATTAGTCATAAACAACATGTTTGCATAAATTCCGTCACTTGGTTGTTAATTAGATACAAATGATTATACATATATAGTGGTGTCAGTTTTAATGAACTCGCATAATTATCCTGTGGTCACCTCATCGAAGTTCGCTTAGTGCTGTATGTCCATGATCCTTAGGAATGACATCTTTGTATGGTTTATCTCACATTTATAAACGTTATCATAATCTTGGAGATTTCGAATCTTTCTTAAGCGAGTTCGACGAAATACAAGTTATGTATAGAATTATTATAGTATTTATCGTGTCGATAACATAATATTCTGTTTATATGGCCTGTATGAACAACGTGACGCGTTGGAGTCGTATATTTGAGGTGATGTAACCGCAAATGGCTCGAGTCGTAAACATTCGACGAGCGACGGACAACAAACAGTCATAACTTCTAACAAACACTAGGTATTCAGATTTAACTAGCCATTCTCTTATTTATTAACGAATATAGCTCAACAATTGTTTATTTTTAGTACAGACGGGTCGATAATAGTAGCCAATAATTGAAATAGATAAAAACTACCAGCAAATTAAGTAAATGTGGGTTGCAAATTTAGTCAGTGTCGTTTAAAGTTCTGAAATATATTTAAAAGAGTTTCAACATAATTTATTTCCGTAGTGAGTTGTGTACGGGCGAAGAAAGTGAAAGTATTTAAATATTTCACCTTTCGTTTTGCTGAAATGCTTGAGCTGCCGTTTCTTTTAATTTTCTTTATATTCTCTAGCTCTCGATCGACAAGTGATGACTTAAAAATGTTCATACATTAAACCCTACTATTCCTGATTTTTACGTTTAAGGATTTCGTGAATTAAGAAAATCGGTATGCATTTCTGTTTAGTAATTCAAGCTGTAGTGAGCGCCCTTCCTCGTGACTAAATCGTCCAAGTTTGGCGGCAGGTGGGCTCGCGCGGGTCAAGGTGGCTCCAAGTGCAAACTGCTCCACTTGCGAAGACAATTTGCCACTCAACTATATCGAGGAAACTGCCTTCTCAATGTTTGCCGGCTTAACTATATTTTCCTCAAGTTTCTCAATATTGTGTTTCCTGACTTCCGTACAATAAATCAACACTGTCCTGAAATCCGTGGCGTTTTGAATTAAGACAATGTTATGGTTACTTATGGCAATAATATTATTTTATTTTCACAATGTTAAGTTTAGGTACTCGCAATATTTATATTCCGAAGTTGACCTTTGACTCCGAATATATGTAAATGATGTACACATTGTTCATAGATGAGTCTTATAGTATAAGTATTAAGTAGCCTATGTATTTTCAATTGAACTGCTGTAAAAATAGTCAAGATACTAAGGCCAAGGTGTGGTTTAAGTTAACGAGAAGCAGTCAGTGGAAAACTTACCGCTACACGTCGTTTTTATGGCCGTTCTGACGTAACCGTAGATTTAAATGGTTCCCGGCGCCTTATTAGTCAGTAACAGTATTGCTCGGTGAATTTATTGCAAGTTTCAATAATAGATTTGTCAGACTAGGAAGTCGTTATTGTAATGAGCTGAATTGGCCGAGTTATTTGCAGCCAATCAGGCGTTGGTTGAACAGAATTGGCCACATACCCCAACAACGTAACTAACCTAAAATGTTTGTCTTTTCGCACGGGAAATTTTTAAATCTTTTTGTGTACGCACGTTCTCCGCGTTTTTTTGTGCCTTTAGTGGTTGTAGGTGCTTTTTTATTGAATCCTCATAAAATTTGTTGTTCTCGTATTACCGATAGACGTTATTGACAAAAACGTGGGTTGTTACGGTCGTATATTTGTTGGTCTTAGTGCCGAACATTATAGAAGCATAAATTGTGTGGGAACAGAGATATTCTCACGGAGATAAGCGATGACCATTAAGATTGTGATTTGCAACGTAATATTGTTTATTCGTCGTAAAAATAGCAGAAGCGTTACACCTTGCGCGAGCTATTTTGAGTTTATCATAGCGGACGTTAAACTCTCCGTTGAGAGTGTCAGATTGTTATCTGACATAGATATGTTATGATAATATAGAGGATTTAGAATGTTAACCTTTTATTCACCTTTTTGTAGATATACTGCCAAGTGACGAAGGTTATTAAAGGTTTAAATGCTAAAGATTTTTTTGATTAGGTACAATAAAATCATATCATATTTATGATGGTAATTTGTCATATAAATGAAATTAAAAAACAATTTTGAAGTTAATATTATGTGTCATAAATAATTATCTAAACGATAATAAACTTATAATATAATGCATATTGCATGTACATGACACAGCAATGATAACTGTTATCACGTTCTATAGACTTTCGAATGGACTGACTGGGTGTCGGATTACCTATAATAAATAAATAAATATTTTCAGGACATTTATACACAGCGCCATCTAGTTCCAAGCTAAGCCGAAGCTTGTGTTATGGCAACTAGATAACGGAATAAATTACACATACATACTTTTCTTTTGTAAATACATACACATAATACATACTATATTTACAAATGTTGAGCCCGACGCGAAATGCTCACGCGTCTTAGTTTTGCAATATTTACTCTGTACAGTTAGACTGAAGATGAACGCTTTCGATCTCGAAAGCGTTCGTCGCACATCTGTGCGAGAGAGACAGAGGCATACCATCCTCTTCTATTCTTAACTGATAAGGAATTTCGTAGCTAACTCAGATTATTATACTATTTAACTATGTTGTTTCACTCTAGCTTTTTGTTAATATTAAAATATTTTTATTGATTGTAGATACATAGTTTGATACACTCTAAGGGATATACACAATTGAAGGCTCTGTTTTATTTACTTTAGACTGATGAAGACAAATTGTTGTTCTTATACCGTTATTTCATTGAGCATTACTAAAGACTGTATTTTAAATGCACATAGTGTGTACCTAATGTATAGTGCACGCTGCACAGATTGTCTGACGAGAGTGTTGTGGCAGGTGTACGCGTCGCCGAGCCGCCGCAAGATGGACTCGAAGGGCGAGGGCGAGGAGATGACCTACCCGCACATCTGCTTCTGCGTCGACAACTTCGACGAGGTACAGCCCTTAGAGTATAGCTCTACAGTACACTTACACACACACATTCGTACACCCATGGCTTTAACTAAAGCGAACATTCAATTTTGCTATGATAGAAGCCATGTGATGAACACGAAAGCTATCTGACAGAAAGTAGTCATTGTCGCTCATAAACAGCCCTAGTCCTATAGGTTGAACAGAAGGCGTCTCAAAATATAAACGCAATCATTTTGATATTATAGGTATCAGATCGTGATTGGTCGAACTTCAAACGCGCAACTATACCATTAAAAATTAGAATTTTTAAGGATTCAGTGACCTCTCCAAAGTAGGCACAAAAATAGAATAGCACCAAAAATACGTTACGGGCTCTCGTAATGAACTAAGACTAGTTATTGTTTAAAAGTAACGTTAACTTAAAATTATAATATTTCTTACAAAACAATTAGCGAATCTTTATCGGCTTAGTGTTTTATTATCTCGTGTATATTCTTTAATCTTAATTATCGTGGATCTGAAAAACCCATACAAATGTTTGTTTGTGTAAATGTATGAACACGTCACGTCAATCTGCCAAGAAATGTTTGTTTTGCGAATCTGAACGCTTGTGGAGCGGTGGCCGATCGTTTGAACTGGTGCCAATGTCCACAGCCACTGGGACGTGGACGCGACCAATATTCGACTTCACCACAACACGGTGGATATGATTTATTTTTTGTGCTGTTAACGAATTTTGGTCTCAGCGAGATGTTCTAGTACCCAAAACTATCTAAATTTACTATTTATAGTTTACATTGAATATACATACTATCTAAATTTGGGTTTAAATCATGAATGTGGTCACTAGACCACATTTGACCCAAGTTGATAAGCAGCATATAAACCTCATACGCATACATACAAATCAAAATTATAGAATAAAGATATAAATCATAAAAGCAACAAGAAAACAGGAGATAGGTAGTTTTGTCTGTTGCGTCGTAAAGACGTCCTAATTAATATGTTTGTGCGTCTTCAAAAGGTTGCGCTTATAACATATCTATTTAATATATTATCATTGTGTATAGCCGTATAGCGAGTTCCAAGTTCCGACAACTGTTTATTCATTCAGTTAAAAAGCGTTTCAGTTGTGTGTAGCGGATTTTATTAACTTTCCCAATTATCGGCTTTGAAGTTTCACGAGTTTTTTTGTGTACCCTGATTTTATCAACGGTTTAATGGGCTGGTTGGTACGTAGGAGTATTGAACACAATAACAGCCCATGTAGATAAATAGGTCATGGAGATAGTAATGGAGTAACAGACGCCTTTTAGAAGTGCATTGTTTGTGAGAAGCTGTTTGCTGTGTTAGGTTATTTGGAGTCTACTTTGATTTATGTAGCACTACCTTAAAGTTTTGATACCATTAAATAAGAATCAACATAATAAGATATTTGTTTTGGTAGTAATATATATTTATTGGGAAATTAATATGTGTTTTACGTAAGTTTTTATAAATGACACTGTTTAGGTCTGATACACTTACAAATAAATTATATAATATGTAATTTACGGCCAAATATTCATACGCAAATTAAATTTAAGCACGCCTTAAGACTCGTAATTTTGACAGAATTGTATGGCGAACTGTCAAATCGGACCGGTTTAAGTTGTACTTAAATTTAAGTTGCGTTTCAGTCTTCCGGCATTAAGCACGTGTATCAGCACCACTATGTGCATAACGATGGGATTGACGATTCAGATGAGATTGAAGTGCTTTATCGGTATCAGTGATAGATGCATCACCGAGATTAGATGGCGAGTGGCTCGCTGCCAAGTGCCAGCTCACGTCAAGTGGTTTCTTTTGTCGCGTTTCAAGCAAACGTAATAAGAGTTCGTTCTAATTACTTTCTAGCGACTGGGTATTGATTGAGGACCTAGTGCTTGTTTCACGAGCCTAGGGAGTTGAACGATGTTCTTATCTGCATTTAAGAGGGTTTTCTAAGGTATATTGTGTTCAAGCTATTTAGTAAGCTCGTGTACTTTAGGGACTATATTTCTCTTAAAATCGAATTTTAGTATTTTTGGCAACGACAGAAAAATCGCTTGGCAAGAGACACTCACCTACCAGTTCCGGAATATCATTTCTGGCTGATATAAATTATAACTTTTAACTGTGTATTTATGGCGAGTCGCTGACGTCCTTGACTCTTGCAGTTTTGTGAATTTCTCAATATCAATTAGTGGGTGATACTGAACTTTGTTTGTTAGGACGCGCTTTTCTGTGGAATTAATCTTGACTTTAAAAATTAAAGTAACATTATGAGAAGTGCTATAGAATATTTACCATTTATAGGTCTGTGGTTAATCTAACCGAGTTGGAATGTATAATAATGAATCATATGCAATCTAATGTGCATAGTTCAGTAAACAAATTGACATAACAAGTAAATATTTATAGTAAATTCCGTGACCTTGCAGCGGATTGATTCCGCGCGATGAATAGCCAAGTGGCCGATACGAGTAACGCGCTTAGCTGCTAACACTCATCGACGATGTCACATCCAATTTGCGATATTTGGTATAGTCTTGTCAGGAAACTAAACCATATTAAAAGGAAGGAAGTCCAAGAAATAATCATAGGTAAATATGCATATGTACATATGTATTTTCAATATTCATAGATGATTCATAGCCCAAAAGTAGTTTTGAATAAATGCTTTTTATAGTAAAGCAAATATTTATTTAACATTGTGTAAACAGGCATTACTCTAGTTTGAGTAGAGGTGCTTTGTAAGTATGTATTTCATTTCTTAGTGTTTGGAATCTTTTCAAGTTTGGTGAGTCATACAATAATGTTTATTCATACATAGAAGTGCATATTTTGGACGGAACATTTTATATCGAAAGGCCTGATATCAGTTAAATCAATATATATTTAAGGGTTATTATACAAGTGTATTTTACTACACAATAAAATATGTCAGAAAAGTTAGATATGTCAGAAAGATAGTAAGGAAATGAATTGTGACTTTGAGCGACCTTGTTACACGTCAATTTGTTAGTATATACACTCCTATGTACGCAGATGTAAAGTGAGGCAAACAATCAGTACTCGAGAATAGGAATAAAATGATAATGTAGCTGAGTATAGGTAGTGGGGCGCGGCGGCGCGGCGGCGCGGCGGCGCGGTGGTGCGGAACAACTACATTGTAACTTGTAAGTGATATGCACTTACTGTGTGCTGTGTTGCCGACTACTTCAGCGACCACGTACTACAGCATTCTGACTACTGACTGCTCCATATGCATCTTGCCTAAGCATTACTGCTCTCATAACTGATATAAGTGGCTTATGACTAAATCGTAATTCGTGAGATATGTGCCGCTTTTATCTTCTAAACGATTGTTACATGAGTATTGATTCGTCTATGATTTAACTATAAGTGGTTTATTGAATAAGGATTGAAGTATAAATGTAAGTTGATACAAAGGAATTAAAATGGAAAAATTGTCTTCAAACCAGAGATTTCTAATACATACAAGCAACATTGTTCACAGCAGTGGTGTGATGTTTATTTTTTCCACGAGTAGCAGCTAACAGCTCGCATGCGATGCTTAATGTTGCACGAGTCTCATTCGCACGCAAACTGCTCTGAATTATTAAGTAAATGAAGACAAAGCAGGCAAACGCGAGCTGAACATTGCTTATTTGGGAATTCAGCTTACGAGTAAATATCTCAACTTTTACTGCTTATAATGTTACGCTAATTACAAGTTTCTTTTTTATAATTAAGTATTAGGAATAACTATTTTATTATTAATATTTATTCTAATTTGAATACATACATACTCCAATTGCCACAGTTGCCATAAATTTCGTAACCCCAAATATTTGTGACAATTGTACGTTATCAGTCCAACAGATTTTGAGTCTAGAGTCCGAGTCAGGCAAGGAAACAATGAAATCATTCAAAGATTATATCTCTAATAAGATTAGCAATGTTCTGTACAGAGCACTATAGATACATGTAGCTAGATATAGCTTGCACAGTGTCCCATGTCCTGCGTCCACTGGGCTCCAGCTCCACCGCTATGGTTTCCACACAATCTCATTAGCTGATTCCTTAAGCACGCCAAGTCTGGTGTATTTACTTAATGAGATAGCACAACTTTCCGCAGCTAATAGGATAACATTAATCTCTTGTACCCATCAAAACAATTCAATTTATTATTGCTATATAGATATCTAGACCGGTTAGACGCATTTTATTATTCTTAGTAGCTTTAATACAAAGTTTCATGGTCTAATTTTCGTCAGTAACGAATCCAATACGATAACATTCAACCCCTATCTTTAATTTTCTAGTTATCCCATCAAATTTCTATCAATTCGGTCCAGCAGTTTGGACATTAAAGCGTAACAGACTGACAGACATTATGCATTGTATTATTATGCAGTCAATAACCTGATGCAAAGTGGTGTGCTATCTGAAAGTGTGTTAAGTATTTTGATAGCGGCCTCGTGGAAGGGAAAGGGTTGTTTCACTTGACCGATTAAGGACAAGCCATTGGCTACCGTTATTGTGATCCACTTGTCTGTCCCTAACTACTATCGTGCATTTATATTCATATACATTATACTGTATATCCTGTTTTATCACTTATAACGTTTTGCTGCATTTTGATCCTTATTCAATACTACGATGTCTAAAAGGACGGATTATGATGTTGGCAGATGATGTATGTGTGTAAGTGTATATGTTCCATCGACTAAACCAATGTCCCGATTTAAATAACAACGCGACGTCTTGAATAATTCCTATAGAAGTGTGGTTGACTTAGACTGTAGAAATTTTCAGTTATCACGTATATGGCAGGTTTTTAATACCACTGGCTAGTTTTATTTCACAGAGATTATTAGACATTAAAAGATTAAAAATATATATCATTTTGGATTTAATACTCTTATATTTGGCGTGTGACGTCACTACCATCTCGCATAAACTTTTCACCGCGTTATGAGCTGAAACACGTTCCGTAATGTAATGTTATGAAACTAGCCGAGCCAGAACCGCAGCATTCCGCTTGCAGTGAGACTTGGCTCCGAAATTACAAATGTTTCACTAGCTCTCGCTTGGGTGTATTTCTATAATATGGACTACGTGAAAGGAACGGGGAACAAAAATCTGAAACGCTCATGGAAATAGAAAACTTATAACTAGCTATGTGCCGTGGTCTCAATAACGTAAACCAGAGTCATTTTGTTATAAGTTTCGGGTTTTGATATACTATGACATACTATACATCTCTTTATAAAATGACATGATCGGCCAGTCCACACCGACGCATTACATGTACACAAGTCGCATTTATTAATTTTAATTACGTTTAGTATAAACAATTAGGTCAATGCCATCAGATGCTTTGTAAATATCTGTGGTAAATATTCAAAAATATTATTGTTACAAAATCAAGTTCTTACAATTCGATACTATTAAGTTTTTCTGTTAAAACGAATAAAGGGTTTTGTCAAAATATTTTTCGAAATAATACAAGTGCGTAACAAATATAATATTTGTGAACGATTGTTTATATGTAGGTTTTTGGACGCTAATGGGCGGTCGCTTGACGACACGGGGTGCTGTCAACGTCACTGTGACGTCAGATCGCTAATGTCACCCGCTAACGACGAGTTTGTTGACTCTCTCCTGGTTTTTGTCAACTAATCTGTATGTTATACTCGTATATATCGTTTACGCACGTCAATTTATCTATAAAATTTGTTAAGCCGTCAACTGTTTGTCACTGTACTAGTTTTTTATATACTTTTTGGCTTGATATAAACATGAACACACATATATTAAAATAGTCGGAATTTCTATTGGTATGTAGGTATATCAAACGAGATACTGAGTATAAATAAAGTTATATTTATAATTAACTTTCAAATATAACCTAATACATAATTTAGAAACGTTTTATGGTATGTTATTTGACCACAAACATTTGTGGTAGTATATTATAATGAAAACCATGTTAGTCCAATAGGATATCGTAATCGCTTGTTTAAATATTTCATAGTCAAAGTATCGTTGGAGTTATCTGTTGCCAGGCGTCCGAATTGACCGAATCAGTTCGTGTTATTGGCAGACAAGTAGATACACAGTGTAAGCGCATACCAAACCTATCTGAAAATATTATAATATCTTATCATAGGTACATAGGTACATACATATGTTATGTAAATAATTTGGATGGTAAATTGTATTATAGATGTCGATTATCGTATATCGATTTGTTTTTAATACAACATTATTTTGAGGATTAAACAGCGATTAGTTTTAGGATATTGGCGAGTGATATCAACGGCTTATACGAATATTTTTTATAAATATTGGTTTAATTTGAAACTTAATTTAAAATCCTGTTCTGTGGTAAACTTCGTACGTTTGTGTGGGATTTACTAAAACAAAAATGAATTAATGAGGCTATGACGAAGTGCCGCGGCCGCGCGCGCGCGTGTATGCGTGTGTGTGCGTGCGCGCGTGCGTACGGGTGACGACGCACGCACACACAGCGCCGGTGCGCGTGCACCGAGCGGCTTACTTACAGATACATTACTAGTTACTACTACGTACTTCATAAAGGTTATATTTTAAAACCATGGCCACTGTTCGCTGTTTAATACGCAAAATACGCCTTTTGGAATAAGGAAGGTGTATTTGTTTTTAACTATTTTAGGCGTCGTCGCTGTGTTGTATTTATTTATTTTAATTGAAGTCTAATAAGATCAGACAAGCATTTATACGTGCTTATAATTTACAAAGCTTTTACAACTCAAGCTTGTTCAATTTGAGGATTTTAAAATATAATCTATACTACTATTATAAAGAAATAAAGTTTGTGTGTTTCTTAAATTGTAAGGGGTAATCTCGGGATCTACTGATACGATTTTAAAAATTCTTTCACCAATAGAAAGCCACATTATTGCTGAGTGTCATAGGCTATATAAAAAACCGAAAAGGATGGTAAACATTGTACCCAACGAAGTGGGCACGGGTCATCTAGTTATGTATATATATACAATTATCGTTTAAATAGTTAACGCATACAATTCTATTTGATTCCAGCAACGCTTCATAACTTGAATGTATGACTTAACCCGTATTAATAGTATCTAGTCGAGTAGAAACTAGAAACACGAGTAGTGAGCCGTCAATGAATCTTGATCGGCATACTTGGTCACATTCCTTTCTATTTTAGCTGAATTTTACATCGAATTGTAAGGTTCAAATGTTTCGTATTACTTGGAATATATTGGTCATTTGTGGTTTAATATTATGTTATAGGATAGAACTTGTCCGCACCTACTAAATTCTTAAGAATTTCAAAATTAATGTAAAGAATGTAGACATGAGTTTTTAATATAAATAACGTGTATTTACATTTGAGGGTAGGTATATCAATATCAGAAGCGGTCGCCTCTGTTTACGGCTTCATAGATTACAAGTGTTATAAATTATGTTTTAATCGATAAAGAAATTAAGCACTAACTTCGATATGAAGTTCATAATGACAAATCATTATTTGGGCTTAGCATAAAATTTTTAGAATGTGCAATGTTAATTGATGTTATTCGAGTTAAAAAATTTAAAGACAGACACTCAAGTTATACTTCATTTTGTAATTCATAAATGTATTTGCAATTTATATAAAAAAAAACTATACATATACAATTGTACTAATTATTTTTGTAGAACTTTTTGGTCTAAGGGTTTTTAAATACTTTTTTAGATGTTAACGACGAGGCGTGGACCGACACGTTTTAGTTTCGTCAAAAACAAGTTTTACGTGTTTCTGTTTTCATCGGTACCTCTTTAATTTGCTTGGATTTTTTCGGTTAAAACCAGATAAAGAAAGTTTCCGTAAGTAGCATTAAACCCGTACAAGTTGTGTAGTTGACGTATATCTCAATTCCAATAAAAGATCATTTTGGCTAATGTCAGATAGCAAATCGTAGAGTTTGGTGTATAACAGTTGGAGCGCGTCCAGGCGGCCTACTTCCGCGCCCATTATCCTTAATTGTTAATTGATCGCTACTGTTTACAGCCTCCTTTAATTCTCCTTCATACACGAGAGCTTCCAATAGACTCGAATATTAACCTCAATCTCAAAGGTCGATGTTCTCCTTTTAAGTTTTCCTAGCTTTCTCATCGAGACAGTGCCCATAGATTTATATATTTAAACCATGATATATACAATTATTAAAATACTAACAAATCTTTTAACTTTAGTGTCCATTATATAAATATTTACAAACAACTACAATCTAGAATGCGACTTAAAAGAGAATTATCTGAGCCAGATGCCACAAATATGTATTTCACTGTCCGCGTCTCGTACACGGTTAGCAAAATAGATACAGTTGTAAACAAACGTCTTTGTGGTGCTATTTCGAGGCCGGAATGCGATCTTATCTGAACGCCAGTTGACTGATTGCTCATCGGAAACCGTTCGCTCGTTAACTGCAGTTTGATAATACGACGATATATAATTAGATTCCAACAACAATATACCAATACATATAATACTTCGTGGTGACGCAAGAATCATTCTATGGTTTTGACAGAAGTTAAGTATGCAGGTAGATCCTAAGTAGTAAGTACATAGGATACTTTATTTGTCAGTATAGCTACCGGAAAGATATCAACGGCTCTTGGATCTATATATTTTAAATTGTGAGGTATGTAATAGGTACATATTTAATGACT
>DWAJ01002369.1:0-17847 GCA_018238005.1 Eurema mandarina
TAGTAACAACAAAACTGATTCCTCTGAAAGGCAAATTTTTCTTTCAGAAAATCTGCCCAATTTTCCTTATTTGTTTTAAATACCTTCTAATTCCTTCTCTCATTCTCTATATTGTTATTTTAAGAACTAACCAAAGCTATTATTGTTTAGTCCAAGTATCTTATTTATTACAAAATGACAAAATAAATATCATAAATTGTACTCTATACTGGAAATGTCTAGACTATAAATTGCCATGTCATCGTAAATTCTGCCTGAAAAAGGGTAATTATAGAAAAAAGCGAAACACTTAACCTGATAACGCATAACCTGACATACCTACTGACGTTTAAACGATGTCAAGTATCGTTTGTGCTTTTATTTCACTTTTGTGGGCGGAGTTATGTTAATGATACAAAATGTGATACACAATTCATTTAATTGTGCGTTATTCCTATTCAAAACATTGCTACAAAAATACTGTACTAGTTTGCTTATCATTAAAATTTTGTTTATGTATCATTTTGCTGTTCAGTTTTTTGTGTACCTATGTATAGTAACCGTCAATTACCTTTAGCGGTGAACGAAACCTGCGCAGAAGTCAAAAATAAAGTATCGAGGTAGCGGTGCGGCGCGCGGGGCGCGTGATCGTCGGGTGCGCGAGCGTTGATTGGTTGTCACAGTCGTGTTGTCTTTCTCGCACCAACGAGCGCGATCAATTTTAGTCAATCGCTTAACATTTTTGACGGTTACTATACAAATACTTTTCAATTAAGGTTGCTTTAAGGATGAGAGTATATCAGGGGTTTTTTCTTATACCTATTGTT
This sequence comes from Eurema mandarina, assembly GCA_018238005.1. Taxonomy (NCBI): domain Eukaryota; kingdom Metazoa; phylum Arthropoda; class Insecta; order Lepidoptera; family Pieridae; genus Eurema; species Eurema mandarina. Next base: position 807 of record DWAJ01002369.1, read on the forward strand.
TCAATATTTTCAGGTAGTTTCTCGACACAGTCGAAGTATTACAAGAGAACTCGCGTATACTGTTTTGGAAACAAAATTCAAAGAGTAAGTAATTGAATATAATTTTCTTAAATTAATTTACAATTACATTGCTGAAGCCTATTAATACAATTACCAAAAAAAATGTGTATTTTTATCGATAAAAGAATTTTTAATAAGTTCACTAGGTCCGCATTGCTTCTCAGTCACAAAAACTCAAAATTGCCCCATTTTTTCTATAAAAAAATAAAAGGAACTTCGTTCGAATAATCCTTTCTTTTTAACAAACAATGACGAGGTTTACTGAAGAATTTTTTTTTATACACAAAAAAAATCCCTATTTAAACATTAAAGTACAGCATCAAATTTAAAATGAATTAAACAGCATAACTTCTCAACAATTCACAACACATAAACCTTTAAAGTGTGTCGAGAAACAGTTAACTCGTATAAATGATAACTGGGCGTTTATTAAAGGAACGGAATGAACGGAAGAGAGTGCCTGCTGCGGAACATCTGCGAGGCGGCGGAGACCCCTTTACACCACAACGGGCTTTTGGGACACATCATGCATATTATATTTACGTAAGTATACCTACGACATACTCGTATATAAGCATACAATTGCTGTATTGGTATGCGTATATAAAGTGCCACAATTTGATTTCGTTATACATTGAAGGTTTATAATGAATTGAAAAGTGTACAGCGTAGGTCTACGCTATACACGTACATGAAGAGCATACCTTTGCTGTATGTGAAAATTCTCACTATATATTGAAGGTTTATAAAAAAATTAAATAATGATTTTTTTACGCACAAAATTATCGAGTCTTGGCGTAGCGGGTATATTATGTTGTATACAAAACTCTAAAACACCGCTTTAAATTTAATCTTTTACAAAAAGTATTTAGAAAGAAAGTAATATGAGACTGTATTACGTTTATTTTTAAACTAAGTAATACCTACACACATAACATTCCAAATACACTCCCCTTTAAGCGATACATATGTATACCTAAGTAAATCGTAACGAATGCCATTATTAATTCATCTTAGTGGAGCTATTAATAGAAAGTGCTACTCACTACCTACGCTAGATTTGTGCTATGTTAAGACAACGTGGGCGAATTTAAATTCTTAAGTGTGGCTTAACGACCTGGCTTGATCTAATTGCCTTGAACGGGGTAATTTCTAAAACATAAATAACGTCTTCCAACGTTTTTGCTGACATCATAGGCTTTCTTCCGTCAATACTTATAATACTTTATTAAATTTAAGTCCAGTTACAAGAAATTTAATAATTTAGTCACAGTAAAAGTTAAAGGGGAAATAACAATGCTTAAATAACGTCATATTGTTATTAGGGACTGCATATTTTTTATAAAAAGAGTAACTAAACTTTTTTTATTATTTATTTTAGTTCTGTATAATACATACATTTTAATTAAAACACATAGTAATTTAAAAGTCTTATTTGAAAATAAATATAAATTTTTAGAAACCATATTACGGTCTATTACACACGTCATTATCGCCCAAAACATATATTTAAGCTGATGTAATTTCCAAACGCTGCAATTCACCGAGGATACGGGTGAAAATCCCGCAGTGCAATCTAATTTTCGATTTACCTGGTCTCTTTTCATGTGAAAATAAGTTTTAAATGTATTTAATCTTAGAACAGTACAACATGAATGTTAAATATATAATATGCAGATTTCCAAACTAATAATTAATTAAAGGAGTAGGCAACGTATACTTATATTTTCACATTTTGATTTTTTGTATGTCTCACGTACGATCGACAGCAAAAGTATATTAACACATTCAACTTTAAAAACATTTGAACACAAAAATTAATTTGTTGAATTAATGATCCCTTCAAAAAATTAGTCATAGGGGGATTGTTTGGAACCACTTATTTTTAGAAACTTTTTGTACTAAGATTTTTAAATTTGAATTTAATATGGTTTTGTAGTTGACTTTGCCTACATATTGTATGAATACTTTATCAGCGATTTTAGTCAATATATTATTATTTATTAACGATGCATATCTAAAATTTTATAGTAATAATTTAACGACTTACAGGCCATCTTCATCAAAGCAAGAGGGTATAGATGACATTTACTATGAAGCGGAATTGGACGGTCAGAATGGCAACTGCGATAAGTATTACGACGCGTGTCCTGTGAGTCTGTTCGATATGATCTCTAAACTTGTTATAACGCCGCATTAAATATATGTTTCATGTCTAGTTGTTTTATTTAAAGGGTGTGGTAATCTTTGCTATTTAATAAAAGGTATGTAGGATTTATTTTTTAATTTAAGGAGCGTTGTTGCTAAGCGACCACATCGCACCACATCCACATGCGTCATCACAATCCAAAATATACACACACACTCACAAATATTTTAAAAACTAAGTAAATTAGACTAAGGTTTACAGAGTCACGCTTTCGCTAATTTATAACAAAACACTAGCCGCGACTCCGTCCGCGTGAACTTTCATACATACTTTGATCCCCCCTTCCCCCCTCATAACCCTTTTTGCAGTTTAAAAGTAGTCTATGTTCTATCTCAGGCTCTGGACCAACTGTGTACCAAATTTCATTACAATCGGTTCAGCGGTTTGGCCGTGAAAGCGTAAAATTATAAAAAGTTTGAACCCCTCGCGCAACCTTTTGGGGTTTATGTAAAAAAAAGTAGACTTTAGACTATCTTTGTAACAAATTTCATTCTAAACGGTTTTAGTAGTTTTAGCGTGATGGAAAGACAGACAGACAAAGTTACTTTCGCATTTATAATATTAGTATAGATTGTGCATCGTCAGAACCTGGATCCGACAATGTAGGGTATAATTAATAAGGACCATTTCGCTAATCGTTGAAGATTTAACTTCGTAGCTAAAAAAGTAGCATTTTATTTATTTTTACATTACTATCGAACATTATTTTATAATCAGATAAAGGTGAAAATAAAATACATACAATATTTTAATAATTTATTTGTGCTCATTTTATAGTTCAATAGAGTAAACCTCACAGCCATATTATTACTTAAATTTTACTTTAAAACTATTATGATAAAATTATAACAACTAATAACATTATTATTATAATACTAATTATACATATTATAGTGTCATAAATACTACTTTATCTACTTTGGCAATACGAATCTTAATTAGAATTTTATAATAACTGCTAAAAATACCCATTTTACATACAAATGTACGTACAATTAAAATAGTGAAAAGAAACATAAATTAAACCATAGAGTATCTTCTAAAACAAATTTTATTTGTATAAGTAAAAACATACATTAGTAAGCTTCTTATAATATATTACCCAAGTTTATATCTGTGCAATGTTTCGCTAAAATACAATATTAATACCTATAACAAAAAAACGTGTCGACATACAAAATTCTAATATATAAATTACATTGAGCATTGTTTAAAACAAGATAATAAAGTCTACACAATACCGATAGTTTCGATATCCTTAGGGTAGTAGAAGTTATTTTTCCTCATCGGTATAGAAGACAGTTCCTGGTCAACGGGAACGCGGGTGTCGTAAAGAGAAGGTGACTGGAAGATAATGCCGAAAGTTCCCACGAAGCAAGCGATGGTGAAGAGCCATAGGAAGAACCTGTCTAATACCATGGACATGAACTTCCAATCTTCGACAACCTGTGAAAAAAAAACCAATTTATTAAGAGATTCCAGATTAGTGTTGATACATACAAATAAACACGTCAGTTTATTAGAGATTCAAACTTAGTGTTCATACAAATAATATCATTTAGTAAGTTATAAATTAAGTTAGTTTTACAGACACCAACAGCTAAAATTTGCTCCAAAAAAGTTTTAGGGTTTATTCAAAAATCATATCTTGTTTCTGTTGCTTAACGAAGATTGTGTTCAATTTAAATTCATTATTTTTATTAAATTCTAATCATACATTTTTTATAATTTTTCCCATGCATAAAACTGAAAATTCTAAAACAAATAATCTCGAAGTATCTATTAAAATATATAGAGTTAATCTACCGACTAAAGAGCAAGCACCTCATATGTTGTTACCGTAAACTTTTAAGACCTAAACTTCAATAATTTAAAACTTTATAGAATCGAGTCCAATTATGCTAAGCAGCTCATTTCATTGTCCTGGTTTATTCACTTGTTTTCAAAGCATCTAATTGAACCCCTTAGCTACAAAATGTAAGGCATTTTTTCATTATTTCCCGTCTCCAATGGGTTTTGTGCTTTAGTAATGAAAGGAAGCGTATTATGGCGTAATTTCCTGATGTAGATTAAGAGGCTAGCGATAATGTTTCGCTGATGAAAACTAAAGGACTTTGTTGGTATTGCTCGCGTAGTTAAAAGGGATTTTTAAAATAGCACAATTTAATAGTTATACAAAAGCAAAGCCTCGCTTGCTTTGAGCTTATGATAGCACTGGTATAACTATTTATATTCCATATATTAATATTTTCTCTTCAAAATGTATGAAAAATTTAAGTCGCAGTTTATAAAGTCAAAAGGCAATAAAATACTTGAAGAGAGTTTATATAAAATTCCCAGTACATATCTTCTGTATCACATGTCTAGTTCTACGAATTCTAAAATATCAGCGAAGCTCGATTTTATATTGGAAAAAGCAGCAAAGGAACTCTCTTGAAACTCAATTGATCTCCCTGGCAATGTGTCAGATACAGTTTCGTACCATATTATCCGAGTCTGCATCAAAGGTAGGGTCAATTTTAAACAAAGTTATGTCGACTTTTAATCTGTACCCTGGAAGAACCTTCTAGATGTTCCATATAAAACATTAGTCGAGTTAAGCAATAAATAATCCTCGTCTGGCAAAAAGTATTCCATACAATGCTTGCATAAATTGAAAAACAAGGAATACTATTGAATATCGTATCAATGCCAAATGAAATTTCTTTCCCGGCCGGTCGGGCGGTCGGTGAAGTAAATGTGAATTCTATAAAAGTATTGTAGTTCATAACGAGGTTTTCAAAGCGAACTTTGGATCGGCGTCGCTCGTTACCGCACTTTTTGCATCCTACGAAAACTAATAAAGTTTCGAAACAAGGGAACTATTATTATATTACCTCTATAAGTGAATTTAACTCTTTCGTTCTTTTGCTTGTTTTCGTTTCTAGTGTATGGAAATTAGTTATTTATAAATGAGCTACTGTTTTCATTTCTTAACAGCAGACTTTTATATTTCTATTTTAGTAAATGTCACGTTCTGTAAGGTGATAAACATGTAATATTACGACTTAAAATCGTTATTTAAACAGTTGCACTGGCCACCTAAAATCTATAGTGTTGTAAAAGTTTTTTCTTTAGTACCGGGAAGAAAACACTTTTATAGTGATAAGGCTGCCAGTTACAAGTAGATATTTTGTATAGAATCTAATATGATACCTTAATGTGATATAGAATAAATAAATACCTATATTAAAAGTTTAGTGCAAAAATACACATTCACGCTTATGAAAAATGCTTTGGAATTTTACAAACACACTTCATAATACTTGAAAACCCTGAATATAATTACACGCTAAACATAATTCACGCAAGTTAAAAGTGTGCATTAGATCCTACTAATTTATTTACAAGGCTAGCTGGAGTATAAATTAATGCCACTTGTATACCCCGGGGAATAGTCAGTGGGTCAAAGTTGTAGTCAACAAGCCGATGTTCGTTGAAATCACTGCGAGCCACATCTCCCGGGACTTGAGAACACTCCTTTACAAGCGCTTGCTTGTTTTTGGACGAAATTATAATGGAAATCATATTACTGATATGTTATTGCGTCCATAATATTTAATAACACACGCTCTTAATCATTGTTATTGATGTAAAGTCCAACTTTAACTGGGAGAATAAAACGCTTATCAAAAACTGGGTACATAATAATAAATTGAAAAAAATTTAATTAAAAATTGTACTTGACGCAATAAAAAGATGTCTTTAAAGCTTTACAAAGCATATCTATATAAAGTAAAGACAAATGATAAGAATTAAAAAATGTATTTTACGAAACATTGACTATAAACTTTTACAACCTGTAACGCCCAACAAAGTGAATAAATAAACTTGATTCATGTTTTACACATTTAATCAACGGAACATATATCATAGTTGTGCTGCAAATAACATGCATTTCTACCATAATTTCACACCTGTACTGTGGACATATCCCGAATATTTTCCGCGCCGAATTTACTCAGCAACAATTCAATATTAATCAGATGAAAATGCCATTGTTTGCATTAGATACGCTATTACTACAATATTAAATTACATTCAAAACGTAAACACCGATAGCGCACATTGAACCAATTCCATTAATCCTTAAATTATCTAGCACGTATTGTAAATTTAAGCTGCGTTTGTATGAATTTAATTATTGCAGTACATCATCGGCTAGGCTAAAATGACAAATTATTGAGAATTTTGAAATGATTTGATTTAATTTTCTTTTGAGACCAACTAACAGTTTGACGATTTATATGATTTTGATTTTATTTTGCTCAATTTTTAAATTAAACGTAGTATTTTTTGTTTATTATATAACGTCTTATATAAAACAGGATAACCTAAATTCACCCCTCAATATATTCAACTGGTTTCTAGTTCTCGTGAAAAATCGTTACTGCTTTAATTTTACTGAAAACTCAATAAATCGAATATATATAGAACGAAGTGCTAAAATATTCAAGTAAGTAGCGAATACAAAATGAATGACTTCCCAAAAGGCGTTTCAAGAGTGCAACTGATGCACTTTGGGAGAATGTTCAGAATTTTTATGCCCTACCAGTTTTATTGCCGGATTAAATTTTAATATTTACCACATGTTAACAATGTAAATTTTAGCAGCCATAAAAATGTTCCATTACTTTAGAAGCAGCTTGCACTGTTACTGCATATTTAATTTCGATACATTTAATCTCGTTTTTTCGGTTGATCGTGCTCAAATTTTACGAAAACTTAAAAATTTACAAATATTGTTTTTAAAGGGTGTAGTTCACTTAGATATTAAATAAAAAATAAAAAAACACTATTGACTGAAAATAATACACAAAATTTTACGATTTAATCAATTTAGCCGTATCGCTAGCGATAAGACTTCCAGGCAACCGAAATTATGTTTTAAAAATTATTTTAAAATACCTAAGTTTAGCCTAATATTTGTTTTCAAGTTACGTGCAGTGACTGAAGTTATGCAGAATCGCTTCGAATAACGGAATATTGTTATTTTTTAAGTATTTTCCAATCGCAATGCACTCGCTGGGACCAATATGCCGATTCACTTGTTAAAGTGCTTTGGGAGTGGAGCGAAATTCAATATCCGTTCTTACCGCACATCTCATAATGGCCGCTATGCTTCGGAGACACTTTCGACTTTTATGATGTTTAATATACTCTAAGGATATGAAATTCGCATAAACATTAATACGTTTACCATAATACCAACTGGTTTATTACTTACATATTTTTTTTATGTAATTGCCTCTAAAAATACTTTGGCTAAAGTCTTAGTATTATTTTCAATAAAAAACAACATTTTCTTATAATTTGTAAAGGTGAAAGGCTATTAAGCAGACATGATGGCTCCTAGGCCACGTCTTAGCTAACCATTAGACAGGATCGCGGCCAAATGTCTGCTTATTCGATATAAAAAAAGTTAAGTATTTCACCAAACGCAACCATTTGGTGAAACAAGCTAGCTTTAGCCTTCAACTTCTTACGATCAGATAATAAGAAATACAGCCACGAAAGCTTACATTTTTCTAGAAACTTCGCCATTCCTTACAATTCCTAAGCCCTAAAATCCATTCCGCCGTCAAGGTACATGGGAATGTATGTTTTATCTCTTTAGGAATAATGTTCAAAGTCGTACGAGTGCTCTAAACAGTTTGTTAGGTTTGTGGGTATAATATGAGGGAAATCCGCCTCAAATACTGTTAGTGCCTAGGAATGGGAATCCGTGTTTACTCCGATATCCAGCTCATGGGAATGGTGTTTGAAAAAGCAATCAACTGAAATGAACGTAGACGTTCTGAATAGATTATATTGCGCTGATACTGTTTAATGGAATATTTAATGGGAACGATTTACAATATGCAGATTTAGGTAAAGCGCATTCGAGAAAGTTATTCTGTTTTTAGTTTAGTTCAGCGAGTTTCAAATCAAGTCGGTCAAGGATGCTTTAAGCGGATTTTAATGATTTTCGTTGTATATACCATTATTTACATACTATTATTTTGTTTTAATATTGTGGAATATTTATACCTATTTACATGACAGAGGTTGATAACTAGTAATGAAGTCGCCATTTGTACATTTTTAATCGCGTGTTTCTTTATACATTTTATCTATCTTATCTCTTTGTTGTTCAAATTTAACTATGTAAACGAGTATACCATGACAAATTATTTTATTTATTTAATTATTATTTATGTTTATTATTGATTTATCTATAACGCACACACACACACAGACACACTCACACAATAATATCACTTCATTTCTGTTTAATTCACTTGATAAATTCGTTCGAGTTGAGTAAATCATCGAAATTAAAGTCGTATGTCGTCTAAAATGCGTAGAGTTCAGGCCAAAGTTAACAATAGACCGTTATGTGAACTACGACAATTCGTAGATCAAAGGACTTTCTATATTTACTAAGGCTTCAGGAAACTAAAGCTGAAATGACCAACGTAACGTATATGTAGGTATTTAATTTACTTTCTAACTGTTATTAAAATTTAAAGCTTCTAATCTAATCATCTGTTGTTCAAATTAAAGTCAAATTTGTTCTCTTAAAATTTATGTGTTTAAATAGTTCTTATAAATATGTCCTTTATGCTTTATAAAAAAGAACAGTTTCTCTGTTAAATATGTTTTACGAAGGGAATAAAGCTTTTCTGATATTCTGTAACCAACAGAGGGAACCACATTATTCAAAAGTGCTTTAGAATTTACCGTTATTCGAGTAAACAGGAACCAACTCTATAACAACTCTATACTGTTATAATATAATATAAAAGTTTAATAAAATATCGAACAAAAACTGAATAAGGTTAAAATCATAAAACCGAAAGTGGAAAATAAGATTACCCCACTGGCCTATATAAATCACAACTTTCCTTTCAGTGGCGATAGATAAGAGATACCATTAATATGAAGGGAAACGTGGCAAACAAACTGAAAAGATCATTTAAAAACGTCAGATCATCAATACTGAACGATATAAATTGATCTGAAATTCTTAGAATATTTTCTTTGTATACTGTTTCTTTGTTTTAATATATGTAAACGCATTTTAAAAAGGCATCTTTAAAGCAATGGAATAACAACAAGTAGCATTATTTAGCGATAGTAACAACACTATAGTATAGGTAAAAAATCGTTTTTGTTTGCTTTGTACATTGTGTGTGATAAAGTAGCTAGGTAATACTCTACTTCACAAGTTCACATACCTAAAAACCTTATAGTATAAATTATCAGAAATAAGAAATATAAGGTTAAAATTTAATTAAACTTAATGGTGATAGTTAATAACTTACAAGGCCTAACGTCAAACGTTAGAATAGAAGACGTTAATTCCTCTAACACTTCGATAAATCCACATTCTGTACTCGCTAATCCACTGATGGTTTTAAAATTTATTCGCCCGGAGGGGGCTATTTATATAGCCGTTTCAAAAATGAACAGCGGTTATCTACGAGACGTAAAAACGTGTTCGGAATAACAATTCTGTTTGCCATCATCGCTCGGTTTAGTTTAGCCATTACCTACATTAAAAATCTTTTTACGTACACAAACAATAAATATTATCGTTAACATTTTATTAAAGAGTAAATAACAACGTTGACTCAATTCATATTTTGTAATTCATAATAATTTGCACATTAAACAAATTTTAAATTCTACAATAGGAAAGAAAAATTTCCCTCCTTCAAAGGCCATTATATCCTTTGAACTTTGTAACAAACTGTGCCTACATGCTTTTGTCCGGGCTTCAAGACGGCTCGTACTTAAAGCAACTTCATAAATACATAAATAACAAATTCATTCTACGTCTAATATCCTCGAGATGTTGAAGTTTTCAATTCTCTACAAAGGACGCTATTGTTGGAGCAAGAAAAGTTTTTACAAGTTATTCTCGGCTGTTTAACCGGTCTGAGAATGATGATAGTTGAGTACGGTTAGAAGAGTCCTCAATAAGTTTTTATTGGCTCCAGTCAATATATTATACGTATTTTAGAAACGATTTTCTCTAACTATAAATTACTTTTTGAATTTATCTCCGTAAGCTATAACGTGATCATTCTATTAACAGGATAGATTACAAATGTTTACTTTTATACTAAAATAACAAAGCCAATTAAAAAAAAAAATAATAACATTTCGCAATTTTAATTAAAATCCAAACAATAAATATATAGAAAATTTACTACCCCCTAACCTTCGAAGGAAGGCCACAGTACAGACTACTATTGCTATACAATTTATTTGACACCATATGTAGATTTCAGACCATTCTCAGAACTTCAGCAGAAAGAGCTTAAAAGGAAAAATCCTAAGAAATCGTAGAAAACACGTTAGATGTCCCTCAGGGTACATAACGCGGCCAGACCTCCGCCGGGAACGCTATAGATGACCGCAATTTAAATGTGCTGATTTCGTCTCGTTACCACTAATGAGATTGAGTAATTACACTCGCCAAGAGCTTAGATATATGGAGATTTATTTCTCGCTCTTCATACATTCTAATGACACCTATAAAGTAAGTTGGTTTTTATGGCTGGTGAGCTCATCTTTCATTTGTTTGTAATCATTAAAATCACTCGCAATTATATTAAGAACCCTGTGAGTAGGCTGAAGTTAGTGGGTCTATGAAGTTGCCGTTTTACATTAGTGGTCATTTGAAGTTCAATTTATTAATGACTAGGGATAAAATAGGACAGGAAATATAATTTCGTATGAATCTTGTATTAAAAATATGTAATGCTTTAGTTTCGTCTTTGTAAACACAATGTCTTAAAATACTTTGTTGCTTCCCATCTAGAAGACTTCTTCAAGGGTTGGCGGAAGTCTGCAAAGGTGTTCGGTATCTTATGAGGATTCCCTTACAAAAAAAGCTTCTTCAAGGTATTGATAAATGCGATAATGCGCTGACAAAATTGAATTGATTGAGTTAATAGAACGAAAATGATGAAAAAAACTTTTTTCAAACGAAACGGCAATTTCAAGGCTAATAATAGTTTCTTTTTGTTAATAAGAATATTTACAAAATTAAATGGAATTTCGTTATTTCCGAGGTCAACACAGAATTAAAAATAAACATTAACTTAATCATAGCATAAACAAGCTAAAAACTTTAAACAACGCTATTCCATCTTAACAGCGCGTCTAAAGTTATATACTGCTATTTCCTAAGAAATTAAACGAGAACTTGTCGTTTTAAAGGATCGAGTTAAAAAATCTTAAGAGTTATTTACGTTTAAACTAATTTGCAAGTTAAAGTAGCGCTCAAGACTTGTAACTTTGATTGAAGTAGACAACTGCCAAGCTGGCTTTGACGAAATAAAAACGAAAATAACATTTTAAATTTAAAGGACATCATATATTTTTAGATTTTGCAAAAGAAGCATTTGAAAATAATTATTTAGAAAATAATTTATTGTAGAAAGTGGTTTCAGTAATCGTATCAAATTTTAAGTAGCATTAGTACAAATCTATTTAAAACTTTTCCAATAAATATTAAGTCTAAACACTAGTTTTTTAAAACAATAACAGTTAAAGTGAAAGCAATGGTAACACTTCTGAATCGTCATTTTATTAAAAAACAATATTTCGATTCAAACAGCCTTTTTGATTCCAAAAGTAAACGTATTCTTTCTGCTTTTACGTACATATATGATCCAAATCCGTTCGTGATCGAACGACTAAGCCGAAGTAATTTATTAAAAGTATTAATAACGTTAATGGAGTGTGCCGTGTCGTATAAATTGTTCCCATACAAAATCTATACGGAAATTACGATCTCATTTCGAGATTTGCAACTCCTGCAAATATTTTATTGATATATCTATTAGCTGTAATACTTTTTCATCTTTAACGGTCTAATATTCAAAGCAAACTAATATATAATCTTACAAAATAGAACTACCTAATTGAAATTGGATAAACCATTTCCAAATTATACCTTGTAATAAGATATTGAATCCATTTTATGTTAAGTATACTAAGTAAATTAGCATATTGAAATAACAAATGATCTAGAATAATAAGCAAAGATTTAATACAAACCTACCGTGATGGAAGGACAAAATAATTATTATTAATTATCAAAATACAGGGAGTACGATTTCAACCAATACAATATATTAGTATTACGTTAGTTTGAAATTTTGTATACACGTAATGTTGTACATTATATAGATTATAATCTTCATTTTGGAGGATTCTTTGATCTTTTGAGGTTATATCCTAATTTAGACTAAAGTTCAATTTAAATAAATCACGCTTTCTCTGAAACTATGCTCATTAGCTAACATCGTTGTAGAAACTTTATTTTCATTAAATACCGTCTAATCTTCTGCGCCATTTAAGTTTTAACAACGGCTGTGATTATCTAAAACTAGACTAACTTCGTATTAAAATTTAATAATTTTAGGAACTAAGCGTACATAGGTAATAACAAATACATAATGCATCCATTTACATAAAATAATTTAATGAATATTAATTAATATTAATAGAATATATATTCTGTATCCGCCAATCAGAGCTTAGTAATAGAATCTTTTTTCTCGAAACCAAATAGAACATTTTTAACTCTCTATAACTTCGTTGTTAAAATAAGTCGGAGTTTTAGTTATAAAAGTTGGCACAATATAAAAACAGTATATATTAAGGTATAAATAACTATAACCCGACTACATACAACACCTCGTAAATTTTTAAAAACATTTCTAATGCATATCTCGTCTATTATTATAAATCTATTGACATATAGTTAAGTAAAATGGGTTTAGTAATACACCTCCACACATACAAAGGCCGTTAGAAAACATTATTTTTCAATTTTATATTCGTAGTCGGTTAAAAAACAGCTGCTTTAGTGTAGGCGTACTTCAATATTCACTCGCTCGTGTGTGTATGGTTGTGTGGGTTTAATAAAACATTCATTCATTACGCAAACGCTTTGGGGACAAGTCGTTCATACTCTGATTTGTTTAAAACCAGCAAACAGTACACGTTATGAACGTTGCGAGCTGGAGTGAATAACAATTGTTTTGTTTCATATTGCTCTTCGATAGATTTTCATTTTGTACTGCATTTTATTATCTCATTACATAGAATACGTGGCGTGTCTGCAGTGATTTCTAAATTTGTATCAAATTTATTATTATAGTAAAAATGGAATGTCAAAAATACTAGCAATGTAGTTTTTATTCGTGTGTAAAAATATATTATTACCGACCCGACAATACAAATTATTATAGCAGGATTACAACAGATATGTCTAATGATATCTAAGAATTTTAATACATTTTGCATAATTAAGCAAATTCCATTATAATAAGCCAATATTCAAATCCAATTTGATTTTCGTCAACGCTTTATAGGTATTAAGTGGCAATATGAACAATAAGATGACGCGATCTATTTATATCCCCTAATGCCTCTTGAATATTGAACGAAATCACGATTCCGATTCTATTACCTTAACCGTGGAATACTTTAATTAAACCTCGAGAGCTATCTAGCTTATAACGAAACTGTTACTTCTATTTTAAATAAAGAATAACTTCAATTTGTGAAATGAAGGGGTGTAGTCAGATATTTAAGTAGTGACGTAAGAAGCACGAATGAAATGAAACTGAAAAGTCCGTATAAAAAAAGCTTAGTGCCTCACGACAGCGTTGTCTTCCCCGAGGAAAAAGGGAAGGATTCGTGACGTAAGAAAATAAAGGATATGGGGACACGCGATGTGTAAAATGAGCCTCAAGTATCAATCCTCAATATAGGTAACAACTCGATTTCCAAGTTCCTTGTTTCCAAAAACAACCATTTTATACGTTATCTGAACTAATATTAAAAGCGAAAAGTTTGTGAAATTTAAGGGATGTAGTCAGCTATTAAAGTATTGTCTTTGGTAAGGCGAGCGACTGATCATGATTGAAATGAAACTGAAACACCTGATGATAAGCGATAATCACGATAAACAGCCGTAAAGTGACTCCATTGTCTTCCTAAAGGAAAAAGGGAAGAGTAGAACATGAGGGAATAAATGACAAAAGGAGGGAGGGCAGGAAAAATGGGTCTACGGTATCAATGTTCAATATAGTCATAGAACTCGATTTCAAAGTTCCTTGTTTCCAAAAACAAATTAGAAACTATAGTAAGCTATTGTGTAATACATATTAAAGAACTCATAATAAATATAGAATATTTTTCTAAATGAATAATAAGGTACTGTGTATTTTAATTCAGCGCGAAAACAACACGATCATTTGATAAAACGCTTAAAATACGCTTTAAATATATAATTTTGTATCCGTCTGTACGTAATTACAACTTGGAATGTTTTAATTAAGTTTCTGTTTGTGCTGTTTAAGCCACGTGTTTTCTGTTATGAAAGTATTTTCCAAAAGAAACATAACTATTCTTAATTATATTTTGTTCAGTACACGTTGGTTATAAAATATAATTATAGTTTTAAAATATATTTTAAAAAGGATAATTAGAACAAAAAAATCTGGAATGAATGAATGAATCAATCTATTTTAATAAGGCTAGTTTTTTATATCCTTTTATAATTATCGAAAAACGGGCAAAATAACAAGTCGGATGTCTGAATTCTGAAGTGCTTGCATGATATCTTACGAAAGAATATATATAGGGCCCTTTATAGAACTTTAAGGTCACTAGTGTAGGAACCGCTACTAATGCACAGTTCTGAATCGCGCTTATGATATTCGAGACTTATCATCTAACCTAATGGCCAGACAGACAGTTAGTCGACTGGTTTCGGCCTGGACTCTGTGGCTACGAGGAAGGTGAATCCCTCCTTCCACCGCAAGGTTTACATAGACGAATTAGTAGCGGTCGCTACATATCTGTATTAAAAGCTTTCAACTTATTGACATAAGACATTTACAAGAGAAAAGCAGTATAAGCCACAAGTTACGTCTAATGGCGCATTAAAAAAAGCGCTCCCAAATCATCAGAACACAGGTTATTTAATTCTTCTTAATAAATATTTAAAATTCCAACTGAACTAAATTTCTTAGTCTCACTTAAAGAACTTTCTACAAACAGCCTTCAATTTAAAATTTTCTATTTACTTTAATACGAGAATAGCGTAGGATTTGAACAAGTCTTCAATTCTTTTGCAACTTTATGGAGCTTATTTACCTTGGTTTTATGTGTTATCTTAAATGGTCTTATTTTTACTTAATGAAAATTAAGTCCTTATTAATGATTTTTATAATGACATTATGTTTTATGAATAACAAAAATCACATTTAATTTAAATATTATAATGGTTGTTTATTTAAAAGAATACACTTAATATAAAAAAACGCATTAAAACCCATAAAACTAGCTTAAATTACCTTAATTCATGACGATTATAATAGACATAATGATATTAAAAAAGTATTTGAGCACATACTTGTCACTTGCTCGCCTCTAAGCCGCAAAACTCAATCGGGAAATCGCATTTTCGGACATTTCATCGAGTATAGCGGCTTTAGTGTGACAAATGTGGGATTCGAACTGATCCTACGCCAACAGTTTATGGTTACAGTGGTGGACATTACGTATCTCTGAAGAATCAATCCATGGTTAAAACATAGTTACTCATGTAACTGTTAAAGCGTATATTAGTAAGTATAAGTAGTAGCAGCGATGAAGTTAATAAAGCTTCTTTTTAGGCTAAGCCTTTTTGTAAACTCCCCTAATAAGTCAGAGCATGTATTTAAACGTAGCCTTGTTGTAGTGAAGTCTCTTCTTATTAAATCGCATTGTACTGATCATACATCAATTGTCAACCATCTAATTGAAAGGGCTTCGGGATTAAAAGGCCAGCAACTTACTCCTGAACCGTGTGTTTATAGGCGGTATTAACAACTATCCATTAACTCTCCTTTTTATGTCATGGTAACTGAGCAGGAGGCTCGCCTGATGACAAGCGATCACCTCCGCCTATGAACTGTCGCAAAACTGTCAACTGAGCGCCTCACGACTGCGTTACCGACCTTTTAATGGGGAAAATTTAAAGGATTTGTGCCAAAAGGGAATAAAAGAGAATGAGAAAGGAAAAAAGAGCCTCCGGTGCTCCCACTTATCGAATAAACAGTTTACCACCTTGAGATACAACAACGATAAGTTTACCCTCTCTATCTCCTTTCCACTTTCCATAAACTATAATTTATCTTTCACACGTTCAACAATTCACAAATATTTACAACCAATACATTTTATATTTCTGCACTCGCGTAAATAAAATATGAGAATAAAAAGTATATAGTCAATATGGGGAAGTAAGGAAATGTCCTTGTTTGAGTTGTCGTGCAAATGTTGCGAGCAAACATTGTCGTAGATGTTGATATTGCTGCTGATTGTACTGTGAACGGATTTATTGGAGTGTTTTATTGCGTTTTATTTTACGCAACTTACATTGTAGCGATTATATATAAATATTTAACTGGTACCTAAAATATTTTGAGTCCTGAAGCTGATTTTGCGCTAAGATGCACAATTCTTTGAAAATTATAGATTTGTGGAATGAAAAACTTGATGGCAACGTTTCCATTCTTCTACATAAAGAAAATTAATGAAATGAAATGAAATGAAAATAATTTATTCATTTAAATCACATTGTGATATTTATGAACGTCAAAACTAAAAATATAGATCAATACAGACATGTCGTTGCAGCCACACAATCTGCTTTGTCCAAAGCATTACGTTATT
>DWAJ01002370.1:0-17842 GCA_018238005.1 Eurema mandarina
TCGATGCTATATGCTATACGTCCTAGACACCTAATATTTCGATATGCCTAATATGCCAAACTTGCAGCGCAGCTAATTACATTTAGTAGTTCTTGCGTAAAATGGTATCTCGGTCGATACCGGTAAACCTAAATGCGATTTTATTCTCTAATATCTGATGAAATTAACCTTATACAAATTCAAATTTATTTTGAAAATATCATTTTAAAGTATATAAGGGCAAAATTTATTAAAGTTTTATTCTTTTTTAAGGATACTGTCCGCAATTTGATGCCCTACTCGATAATTTAACCGCTCGCGAGACGCTCAAGATATTTTGCCTTTTACGAGGAATACCCGTCAGAATTGGTTCACAATGGGGAATTCAGTTAGCTGAACAACTTGGATTTCTGAAACATTACGACAAAAAGGTATATTTATTATTTTAAGTAAAGTTTAAATATTGACTTTATTCGACCACAGCATTAACAATTCTTTCTATTGAAGGTACACGAATGCAGTGGTGGAACAAAAAGAAAAATAAGCACCGCTCTTGCCCTTTTAGGAGACGCGCCACTTGTTTTCCTCGATGAACCGACGACAGGTACTTAATATATTTGATGTAAATTATATTTAATAGAGATCCGTGTGTTAATCATACATAATCACACGTAACACACGGGGTTAATCATAATATGGGTACACCAGCATTAAACTTTAAATCTTTTTTACATAACAAAACCTTATGGCGCGTTGCGAAAGGAGTCTAAACAATAATATTATATTTAATAGATATGTATTACACGAACAAATCAACCGAAAAAAGTGTTCCGCGCAGCAGCGGCAGCACACATACATAGTTTTCTTTATTTTACAATTCACTACAAGTCAAAACGATAGAAAAGGGATAGGTAAATCAACAAAAAAAAGAGATAGCTTTGTCAATTGCGCGTGAACGCCAATAAACATAAGACGGGCCACCACGTGATCGTGTGCGTGCGTGCGCGTGTAGCGCTGTCTTCTCTCTCTCTCTCTCTCTCTTAATAAAAGCTAGCCAGTTATTTTCGTTTTGTCTTTCTATTTTTTTTAAATATTTTTTTACAATTCCTTCACTAATTAATGGAAAGAAACTTCGTTCCAACCAGGAGTGTCTTAACACCTCTCAAGATTCTTTTTACGAGCTGCTTGGCGCAGTGGTAGCAAAACTACTTTCTGCGCGAAGGTTCGTGGGATCGATACCCACACCGGAAAAATATATTTGTAAATTACATTTGTGTTTTTCTGGGGTCCGGGTGTTGCCATGTATTGTATGTATATGTATATTTACGAAAGAAAAGAATATATATATATACTTCATCCGTTATCTAGTTGCCATAACACAAGCTCTGTTTAGCGTGTGACTAGATGGCGCTGTGTATAAATGTCCTGCAATATTTATTTATTTAAATTTGTACGACGTGTGACGTGTGCCGCGTGCGGCAGGCATGGACCCGGCGTCGAAGCGGCGCGTGTGGCGCTGCGTGAGCGCGGCCGTGCGCGCGCGCCGCAGCGTGGTGCTCACGTCGCACAGCATGGAGGAGTGCGAGGCGCTGTGCTCGCGCCTCACGGTCATGGTGCGCGGCCGCCTCTACTGCCTCGGCCCGCTGCAGCACCTCAAGAACAAGTTCTCGCAAGGTGTGTATACCTTTTTTTTGACGGTAGGAAATCCCATTACGGATACCGCCTCCTTCTCCCCCGAGTTACGTCGCACTCGCCAGAAGGGCCATACCGAACTTACCGAACTCACGCGTAAAATAATAAGTAAGCAATAACCGAACGCCATGGGCGCTCCGATTGGTTAAATAACCGTCAACATCAACCAATCAGAGAGCAGTGTGTTATTTTCCGTATTTAAAAAAAGCGTTAAATTAAAAGCTCGTCTGTGATTGGTCGAACCATTTAAAATCTTACGAATTCGTTAGTTGATAAATTTACCACGAGACGTCGCAAATTGATAAATTTGCGAAAATGTGGTCGTAAAATAATACAATTTATCTCTCGTTTAGAATCCTACGAAGGTTTATAAATTTCCTAGGAAATTTATAAATTTTCTGTTCTTGTTATTTTCTACAAGTACGTATGCGTGTTCTGAATAATATTGTATTTTCTTTGTTACAGGATACACGCTTATAGTTAAATGTAAAGAAGGCCCAGAAAGAGATGTACAAGCCGCTAATATAAAACAATATATTTTAGACACTTTTAAAGAAGCTAAGCACGTGTAAGTAAAAATGTCTATGGTCAATTTGATAGTTATATGTCGTCTTACATTTGTTAGCTAAATGAAACATTATAAAATTATATTTACATTTCAGTGAAACCTACTTAGGGATAAGCACGTTCTACATAAACGACGCAGAGTTAGTGTGGTGGCAGATATTCGATGCGATGGAGCGAGCTCGAGAGACGTACCCGATGGAGGACTACTCGGTCTCGCAGACCACCCTCGAGCAGGTGTTCCTGCGCTTCACCCGTCTCCATGGCAACCGGGACGCCTAACTACCGCCATCTGTAGGACAATTTAGTTCAATTATATACTCGTCAAGCTGATTTATCCGTTTCCATGGTAACCGGTTTGCATTCGATATGACGTTTGAACAAGTGTTCTTGCGCTTCATCCATCGCCATGACAACAGGTGTACTTTAATGTAGTCAATTTATGTCACAATCTTGGTACTCTTTATTTCATATTAATTGAAATAACGCGTTTATTTTGCCTGTTTGTGCTACTTAAAGAACTCGAAAATATATCGATATTTTAGATAATTTAGTTCAATTATCTCATAGTTTACAATTTTTTGTACTTCAATGTTCGTAAGATGTTCAGTAACTTTTATATAGATCGGTCTTTAGTGTCCGATGTAATAAGATAGCTATTTTTAAAGTCACACTTACATATGCGCGTTTGTAATAAATTCAATTTTTATTGAATTCTTTAACTATTATAAAAATCATAAGAGTCCTTACTCTATGACAAGTTAAATACCTACTTAAATTTACCTCACACACGTAATTAATTATTTTGTGATTTTTATTCAGTTATTTATATTAAGACAAATATTCTTTCAAAGATACAAGATAGTTTTCGAATCTCAAATCCATGTATCCATTTGCATGAATGAATGACTTTCTCTAATGCAATGTGTTTAACAGAACTACAAAGAGAAATAACATTAGTATTATTTGTAGTACCTGTACTCAATGAATGAAGCAAGCTTTAAGAGCTAAATACTGCTTTATATAAAATGCTAGCTTTGCCATTAAAACAAATACTATCATAATAGATTTATATAGAAAAATGACTACTGCTCGAAAATTTTAGACTGTATTTGTCGTTTAATTAAAAAAACTGTCTCAACACATACACCATTCAATATTTAATTTATTTACCCAGTACAAAAAAAAAAGATTTAATGTACTTAAAATGTTTTAGAATACTATTTAATAACTTAAGTAAAAAGAAATTTAATTTCCATATACTATATTAATTATTTACTATGAAGCATATATTTCTGTGAAATAAGCAAATTATGCTATATTTACATATACATACATAATGTATAATATATTATATACTTAGACGTGTGTTCGTAAAATGTATAAGAATATTAAATGTCGTATTATTCTTAGATACATGTTTCCATGTAGAGGGCGTAAAAGAGTTAACATGGAATATAACTTGATCCTGATGCAGATTTTTGAAAAGTTATTTAATGTTTTAAATTGATGATAAATGATTTATATTTCTCGCCCACCAACGGATATCTACGCGCCACCTATGTCAGGCGCCCGCACAGGTTTGTATATGTATAATTCATTACTGTATTTGTAAAAAGAATATGTGGACAAAATTGAAATCCAATTTCTTATGGTATAAACGCTCCAAATTCTCGGTATTAAGTCTTTTACACCCTGTATGTATGTATAAAAGCCACAAATACTTATTAGCGTACTTATAATTACACGTTTGTATAAGATGAATAACAATATTTTATAGACTTAAAAATAAAGAAAGTGATTACTGCCATCCTGCAAAGTTCTAGTAAAGCTAGCTCCTATTTTTGTCGCTTAATATAGGCGTGAGACTTAAATTATTACTAAAGGAAAGTTAGGAAATTTTAAACTTTATAGAAAAAGTATTTGTAATATATTTGTAGAGTCGGGCATTTTTTCGTAAAAAACTAATAACCAACAATGACTTTTTTTAACTCAAACTGTATATTTTACAAGACATATACACATACTTTTTCACATGAAACAAACAATTTTCGAAAAATGTAATTCAGAAATGGTTTATAGCTAACTTTCAAAGGCTGAAAGTGTTGTGAATCGATCGTTCTTGTTGTGAGATCACGAAGAAAAGAGTATTAATTTTTGTAATAAATTGTATACATATTTTTTAATGTAAAGAGTATCTAAGTAAACATAATTTGGCTCGGTGTTTTAATTTATTAGGTGTATTTTCAAAAAATTGGGACTTATAGTAAAATCGCTATGTATACTTAAGTTCTTTCTATATAAAATTATCTTAGGCTTTCTGTTTAATTTAACTTATTTCTATGTATGGTGCTTGGACAGTTAATTATCTTAATAAAATATAAAATTATAAGTAAGAAGTCGTCTCAAGCAAATCGTTATGGCAAAAGTATATATTATATAAATAATAAATATGTATATATTTTTTCGTTTTTCCCAAACGCTTTATAACTTAAACTGGGAAATAAAACCACCTTAATCAGTATTTTGATTGTAAAACAATATAAATTAAATTAATTAAAAGGTATGGTGTGATGAAATCAACCAGATTTTTGGCAGTTTTATTTGTACTAACTTTATTTTTGTTTTTTTTTATAAATTGTTACTACCAAAGGTTTATACACAAACATTATTTAAGGCTGCTATGATTGCAATTTGTATAAATAATAATACATACAAGTACATTTTTTTATGTGTGTAACGCGACAGAAGTAAATGTGATATATTTTTTTAATTGTGATGATTTAATGTTTAACACAATATTCATGTACATGTCATAATTTATTGTGCTTAAATATTTTGTGAAAACTGTGTTCCTACCTTGTTTGAAAATTTTATATACACCTAATTATGTTTAACGGGCTGTGTTAATGTATTATTTTTTACGAAACATGCAACTTATACCTTCATGGTTCAAATAAATTTGCCTATTACCGTGTTAGCTTTAATGTATTGGTCCTTTCAGGTTAATTTTTTTGAAGTTCATCATACTATTATCAAGTACTCTATTATGAATAAAAGGATATATTATGGCAACACGTAATGGGCAACGTCTTTTATGAGTTTTAATAAGCATGTACATAATTTTACCATTAGGTAAATGCAAGTAATAAGGAAGAAGTTGCTGGCTTAAAAGTTTCGAGTTTTTAAATTAATCAAATATTTATTCACACTTATGTAATTTAAGTAATTAATATGTAATCATTTCATGAATTTTATTGTAAGAGAAGTGTTCGTTTGAATTGGAGGTAGGTTTACAGATTTTTGGAAATAAAGCTTACAATATATTTTGAATTTTATTTAAGAATTATACCCATATATTTTTATTTGTATCAATTGAATTCTTTATGTCTTGGATATGTCTGTATATACGTTGTAAGGTTGTAAAAAAAGAAAAGTTTTATATTTTATCATCTTTAATTAATATAAAAGTGCAGTGCCTCAAAATTTATGATAATAAAATACTAACATGTGCTTAAATAACGATAAGCTTAGTACATACTATCTTCAATCTCAGAGCGAATACTATAGATATTTGAAGTGATTTATACATATCTTAATTTTTATATTTTAAGTTCTTCAAATTAGTCAATTTAAAAGTTATAACCTATACAACTCCACAATCGATAAACGTACATGAACATTATAGCCATATTGTATTCATACACAGTTCAATAAATGGATTATCATATTAATATTTTTCAGATTCAAAGAGCTTATTTATACCTACATAACGAAAGGTATTTGGTCATTAACAATGAACCCGCGTTTTAGAATTTAGGCAGTCTGGTGACATTTGAATCTTCCTTTTCTATTGTTAATAGAGCAATAGAGCAAGATCCCAGGGCCATCAGACGTCATGTATTTGCTAGTGAACGAAATGTGGACGATTGAGTAGTGTTAGTATGTACTAAGAACGTATGCCTACCTGCTAGCTTAGCTTGCTCAGTCGGCCAATTTTCAGGTATTAGGTAATGAAGGTACATAAAAAAAATATCTATCTCAAGTGAATTCTTATGGCTGATTTTTACATGTGTTTTAGGCAATACCCTCATAAATAAGCCCCCAATACTGGCAGACACCTTCCGTCGACCCTATTGCTGATCAGACGCTTTAAAGCTACCAAAATAATCACTTAACTTCACGTTAATTCTGGGATGCTTCATTTTTAGGGTTCCGTAGCCAAATGGCAAAAAATGCAACCCTTATAGATTCATCTTGTTTGTCTGTCCGTCCGTATGTCACCGCCATTTTTTTCCAAAACTATAAGAGCTATGAGCTAGCTGTTGAAACTTGGTAGGTAGATGTATTCTGTGAACCGCATTAAGATTATGATGCAAAAATAAAAAAAATAATAATAAATATTGGGCGCTCCCCATACTTAGAACTGGAAATCAAATTTTTTTTTCATTTCATTTCATTACCAACGAAAATTATTTTGAACGAGATCTAGTTAGTAGAATAATCACCTAAAAATTAAAAAAAAAACAGGTTAATAATTAAAAATTGACGTAATAATGCTCAATTGACCACAAAATTCTAGAATCTTATCTTAACGTGTAAACCCTAAAAATGAAGCATCCGAGAATTAACGTGAAGTTAAGTGATTATTTTGGGAGCTTTAAAGCGTCTGATCAGCAATACGGCCGACGGAAAGTGCCTGCCAGTATTGGCGACTTATTTATGAGGGTATTGCCTAAAACATATGTGAAAATCAGCCATTAGATTTCACTTGAGATAGATAATTTTTTTATGTACATTCATTACCTGATATCTGAAAATTGGCAGTCTGAGCAAGCTAGCAGGTAGGCATACGTTCTTAGTACATACTAACACTACTCAATCGTCCACATTTCGTTTACTAGAAAATACGTGACGTCTGATGGCTCTGGGATCTTGCTCTATATGGGTTTTTTATCAGATAAAGTGAAGTTAAAAAGAAACATTTTTCCTTACATCACCATCATAAACCTATTTCTTTCTTAATATAATACTTCGAAAAACTCCCAAATCGTTCCTCTCAGTGCGATACTAGAACCCAATTTATAATGTAATGTCACGTTACGATAAAGATCATGCTATTTAGTCGATCTATCAAGCACTCAGGCAGAAAGGTTCAATCACAATTATCGTAAAGAAAACATCGCGAATTAAATCCGGCGAGAAGAAAGGGATCCGATTTCGTTTGTAGAGCCTTCAACGACATGGCTATTTCCTGTCGATAGCCTTATCACTCGCTAGAGCTTATATAAAGGTACTAACTACTGGCAGAAAAGATAGTAGCTAGCTATACTATATATTGTAAAAATACATAGCGTCAAGTATTGTGATCCCCTTAAATGATGTCTTTTGCGTAGGAGCGACAAATGGTTACTTGTAATATGTTTTAAAGAAGGGAGAGGTGGTTTTATGAAAAAAAATTTTGTGAAACGAATTTACGTAAATGTAAATATTTTGTTAAAGTTTCTGTGCACTTAGCAAAAAAGCAATAAGTTTATTTTGAAGTTATGTTCTCATTTAAATTGTTATTTTATATTATATACATTATACATGCAATAAAAGATAATTAATCACTATAGCGCGAATAACGAAATAGGTTTTTTTTCGTGACACGTTTAAGTAATATTTATTTGAAAAATAAATTATTTCAAAAACGCGAATGGGGCATTTTTAAATTTAGAGTATATTTGAGTATACGAAAAAAATGTCCACTGGTCAAGACACGATTTAAACTGAATACTAGGATACAATAAATTGCTAGGAGCTATATTTCGCTTCACTACTGAGACATGGCCCTTAATGTTTTTTACCCTGGCATTATAAAAAGGTAATTAGGAAGTCGTTAGAAGGGAACTGAAGGTGCTTTGCTTCATTACTGATTGCTTTGTTAGATGAACGCGTTCCGTACTAAATACGTACCTATACTATAATTAGATTCATAAGTAATTATTTTGGATAAAGAAAATTGTATTGATGAGATTTTTTGTAGTTTTGAAAACATTTAGTCTTGAAAGTTATCGTGTGAGTGATATTACTGTGAAATGTTGTTTGAAAATTTCTGCGAAAAGATTTAATTTTTTTTGTATACCAATCTGTTTATTCTAACTAATATTATGAATGCAAAAATTGTGAGGAATGGGCTTTTGTTACTCGTTACGTATCTACGGAAAGTAGAAACTAAGAACACTATATTGGTAGAACATACACTTAACAAACTATGGAATTTAATTCAAATTCAATTTCAAATATACTTTCATTCAACATATTATTATTGAATCGCACAATTGAATCGCCATAGTATTAAAAAACAATTATTTATCACCGGTTTAGGTAATAGTAACGTCAGCCCATAGCAAAGCCCAACTCCGGGCAGGGGTGCACTACACCGACGCTCCCCACTTTGAGTCATCAGATGTTAAGACGCATTAGCCCAGTAATTTCGCTGGCTACAGTGCCCTTCAGACCGGAGCAGTGACATTTTCACATCACTGTTCAGGCGGTTGAATGTCTGGCACTGTGGGGGTACCCACCCAGTCGGTCTCCTACGAAAGAGACCTACCCCCGGTGGTTGGTTGGTTACTTGAGAATGTCTGTACCAATGCTAATTAATACATTGTTAGAATTCTCTTATCAATGAATAATAATAGTCAGAATTTAATTAAAGGGTTAGAAACATCCATATTGATTTGCTGCCAATTTCAAAATTACTTAATACATTTTAATATAATTTGAAGTGAAGGTTATGTAACTATGTAAGGAAAGGGATCTATCTTATGATCCAGAATTCAAGAGAGGTTCCTTGACCAGTCGAACCACCGATTGACCGTATATCACCAATGGTTTGTAGCCAAGAAGTTTCAGGTCTCGAACGAACATCATAGGCGCAATATAGAATTGCGCGTTTAATAGTAACAGTTGATACAAATAAAGTTTCTAATAGTATTATATACGGTAGAACCACTGATTGGCCTTTAGGCACCAATGGTTAGATATCAATAAGTTTTATATACACTCTCGGAAAAATATCATAAGCGCGATTCAGTATTCAATAGTAGCAGACGTTTCAAGTTAAAGTAATGTATCATATATCTTACCTGTTCCAATTCTTCGAGCTCCTTCTCCAGTTCATCTTCATCGATATCGTTGGGGAAGGCCACATTGTTACTGATTGCTTCTGTTATTTCCCGAGATATGTCGTGCTGTTCTGCTATATCGTCCATAATATCGTGAACTTTGTCTACATCACTGTAACAGATGAAGCATAAATTAATATGATTATTTTGTCGAGTATATCTAGACTACTTAGATTTAAAAGGCCGGCAACACACTCATGACATCACGAGTGCTCATGGGCGGCGCTGATCACTTTCCATCAGGTGACGCGCCAGTTCGTTTGCCCCCTTAATAGGGGGCAAACGAACTGGCTAATACTGGAACTGAATAATATATAATTATAAAAAAAAAATACTACAGACTTATATCAAGTTTTATATGTTGCAATGTTATTACATAAATGACTGCTCCAGAAAAGCATGCTTATATGCATTAAATTAATATCCTACTAAATGAATAAAAAACTGAATAATGTTCAAATCATAAGAGATGTTTATGTATTGTAAATTGTTATTAAAATACTAGAGGGTATAATATATTACATTACACATATGTACACTTTTTCCAACTTTATTATAGCATCATTTCCTTCATTTATACAGGCCTGCAAAATATTCATCTTCAATCCACCATACTAGTAGTATACAATGATGATTGTCAGGTATTAAATTTAAAAAAAAACCTTACAAACTAAAAAAATATAACTATAAACAATACGTACATATCCTTATGAGCAAGTTTCATAGCATTGGCCGCTTCTCTCATAGTATTGAGAACTTGGGCATTAGTGTTGGCACCTTCCAACGCTTCTCGCTGCGCCTCAATTTGTGTGAGTGTCCCGTCAATCTGTGTGAGTTGTTTCTCGTAACGCTTCTTGCGTTTAAGAGCGGCAATTGCAGCTATAATACGAAAACGAGGTATGCTTTTAATGAAATGGGATATATTTAAAAAATACAACAGAACTGCATTAGTAAAATCACGAAAGTTTTGCTTTCCGTTCGGTAAGAACACAGTTTTACCATTAAACCATGGTCAGCTCGGTTATCTAACGGCTAACATCAAACAGTTGGATAACGAGTAACAACTCTATGTTACAAATTACAATTTTTAATAGCTATTAAAATAACATTTACTTTTTGTTAATGAAGTTTCTCAGACAAATGGGAATATTACCTTTTTATTAACTACATGTATACCTTGGAACTCTTACATTGTAGTGGTAGTTATCAGAGAGGGTGAATAACTATACAAGTTTTATCATTGCATAGTAAAAAACAAAGTCACTTTCTTCTGAATATCCTGATGTATGCTTTAGTATTTAAAACTATTCTCTATTAACTTTAGTACTTAGCAACTGAGTTTCAGGGGTTTTTTTGTTTATCGATAGTGAAACAAGAAGGTTTATATTTGTTAATATATGTTCTTATTTTTCAAAAGAGCGACTATCAGAGTTTCTTGACGGTGCTTCTCTGTAGAAACTGACTTCCGAACTGGTGGTAAATGTTTTGTAATACCATGACTATTCAAAAGTGTTACTTTATGTAGCCTAATTGAATAAATATACTTTTGACTTTGACTTCATAATAATAGCATACATATATATGTGTGTGAAGCCAAGCTCGCTATTATATTTAATATAAATTAGCTTAAGGATCAAGTCAGAAGCAATTAAATGCTCCTAGCTTACTTGCAGTTATCTAATATGAAGTAAAGAGTAACGAAAACATTATGTCTATTCTGATTAAAAAAAAATTTAGAATATTCTTGTATAATCTTGATCATTAGGCAGAAATTTACCTTTTATTTTAGAATAAGATTTTTGTAAGGACTTGAAATGATTTGTTGGAGGCACTGGACATTGTTATGGTTAATGACCCTAATCATTTTCTATTTTCTACCATCTGACTCATAGTAATTACCTACTATTTATACCATTTATAGTTTGAAAAAAGTGCTTAAAATAAATATTAGTCAATCCTTAATTATTCAAGGAAACATGCATTATAATGTTAGCTAGCTGTAAATGTCAACAAATATTTTTTCTACGTATAAAAGCATACGCAACAAGGTAAAGAAATCGGCATGATAATATTAATCTCTACCTACTTCCAAGAAATCTTACCTCTTTTGTTTTTAGTGCCATGTTTCTTAGCAGTCTGTACTTCTCCTTCAATTTTCTTCTCGAGAAACTCTTGCTTTTTAATAAGAAGTTCCTCAGTCTCACGTAATTTTTGTATCGCTTCATGTGTCGTTGGCCCCTTTTCTTCTTTCTTACCTCCAAACAGTTTACCGAGAAAACTCATTTTGTTTACTTTTTATTATGTTTGATATTAGATAAAATCCTCTATCACAGGATTGTTGCAATTACGCGCAGGACATCAAAAATTGCTCATAACAATTTTATTCTCTGCTTTTGTGTAGGATATGCGTCATCCATGTAACAGTGTGGATACAAATCGGAACGCACTTTAATGAAAATCCAATTATTTTTGTTTGCAATCCAAATCAAATAATTGCTAAAATTATTTTAATAATGAAAATTGTAAATTTAAGTTTTTGAGACTTGTTGGAATAATTATAAGTGACTATATAGTTCAGGCTTTATGATTGGGACTGAGGTCTGAGACTCAGGATCCATCAGCAAAACGCATCACAAGCTGATTTTTGTCAATGTCATTAGTACAACATTTGACATGGGATAAATTTTGAAATGGAATATAGGAGTACTCGTACCAGCAAACCTTAATTACTTTTTCACTAAATGTAAATTAATAAAAAAATCGTGCTTATTATAAGTTTTATAAATGCAAACTTGTATTTCTCACTACCCTATACAACTTATTTGCCCATTGAGTATTTAATGCAATTATTATTCTTATTGAATTTCATGTCCTTATTGGACATTATCATTGGATTTTTTTGACAAACGCCTGAATGACATCAATCACAGTCCACGGAAAACATTTGAAATTAGAAAGATTTGTCGGCCGAAAATTCCTGCTGTTTATAAATATTGAAATATTATCAAAATTCTTGAATACGACCAAATATTATCAACATTTTTTTAAAGTATACTAACAAAATGGTGCGTATAATTAGCCAGGAAACATATGATGATGTGGTTCGGGAAAATATTGAAGAGTTTGATATGACTCCCGCAGAAGCGATTAAAGAAGCTGTTGCCCAATTTGAAGCACAGGTGTTATATTATTTTAATTGAAATAATTTATTTTGTTAACGACATATACTAAATTACCTTTTAATTAAGTTTTAACATAATTTAATGTATATTTTTATAAATCAAAATTCGCCGATTATTTTAAAAAAAGTTTTTTATTTAAATGTTGTGTGAACAGTTGTAACCTTTATTTTATGTGTTATTTATAATAAATATTTTTAGGGAGTTGACCTGTCTAACATAATAAAAGACTTGAGTCTTGGCTCGGGGGATAATCATTTAGTAAGCAGTACCATTTCGAAGCTAAAAGGAATATCTAAAAATAATTATGAAGAAATTTCAGTAGAACTGGATGTGTTAACAGTAAGTTTATGTATTTTTTAATACCATAATATTATGTATATTATTCTAGTTACTTAAAACCTATTATTATTGTTTCTACTTACCAAAAGGTACACATAATATTTCTCAAGTAATCTTGGTTGAAATACACAAAAGTAGATTTTGTGAATGCCAAATAATGATAATTGTAACAACTTTTGTCATATAAATTGTGATATAAAAAATTAAAAGGAAAGGTCACATTGCTACGGATCATTGACTGATTGTAAATCATAGATAAATATGCATATGATTTCTTCTTTTTTCTCTTTCATTATTCAATTATTATATTAATAATTTCAGATAGAATGCAATAAAGATCTGGCACACAAAATCCGAGCAACTAAAGATGGAGCGTATAACATTCTAAAAGACATTCTCAATCACAGTTATAAAACATACACAGAAACTCCTAATGAAAAAATCCAAATTGAATTTTTAATAAAAGTATTATCGAGTTTAATAGCATTGATGG
Organism: Eurema mandarina; assembly: GCA_018238005.1. Classification (NCBI taxonomy): domain Eukaryota; kingdom Metazoa; phylum Arthropoda; class Insecta; order Lepidoptera; family Pieridae; genus Eurema; species Eurema mandarina. Next base: position 13,422 of record DWAJ01002370.1, read on the forward strand.
ACGGTCAACCTGACTTACTGGATAAAGACGGGATATCTTTAATCAAAAGGTAAACAGTTTATACAAGCTGCGCCCACGGTTTTACCCGCGTAGTTCCTGTTCCCGGGGAAATACTGAGATAAAAGTATCCTATGTGTGAATCCAGGGTATTGTCTATCTACATACTAAATTTGAACGAAATCAGCATTGAAGTCCAGCCGGTGTGTTACAAAAAAATAAACTTTCATTAATAATATTGACTTACTATCCTATATCCCCTAGGTGGGGCAGAGGGCGTCCACAATGCGCCGCCACGTTCTGCCTCCGATGTTCCGTTTATAATATTAATAGGTTTAATATTAAAACCTATAATTTTGTAGAATTTCAAATAGCAATTTTGATTTGCAATGCAAACAGCTTTACACTGAAACATTTAAAATTTCTCAAATAAAACCATTTTAAAGTAAAGCTATATTATTAATTTACAAATGTATTTACTATTGTATCTTCTAATTTTTAAAATAGCAACTATTAGAGTTGCTTGCCGGTTCCATTCTGTAGAAACTGCCTTCCAAACCAGTATTAAATGTTTTGTAATACTGATTATAATGATTCAAAAGTGTTACTATATGTAGCCTAGTTGAATAAATATATGTTTAATAAAGTGTATTAAAGTATTTAATTTACTTTCAGTTTACTAGACAATGTGAAGAATCAAGATATATTAGTAGCCACCCTGCGATGGGTTAACGTCTGTTGTCTGAAACATGAGATGAACAGACAGAATATTTTTGCCCAAAATATCATTGAAAATTTCAAAAATTTGTTAAATGTAAAAGGGAATAACAAGGTACGGTAAATATAATGAAAATAAAAAATTTGAATTAATTAAATTTCAAACAAGCTGTTGCCACCATAGAATTTACTTGTAGTACTTTAATATTAATTAAATAATTTAATTTTAAGTTATTCAATGATATAAATCTAACCAAGTAAATATCATGAAGTATGACGAAGATGAACATGATATTCTTGATTAATAAAATGGTAAACTAGAAATTTAAAAATGTATGTATTGATTTAAACATTCGAATAACTAAATATAGCACAGCTGCTTTTCAGTAATCATATATTTCTGTTTCATCGTAATCAAAAGTGTCAAATATTTATAGGTATATTAATTTGATGCCTTACAATATGTTTTCAAACAAAATCTTTATAATACTCCTTTTAGTTTTAACATCAGTATTTTTTATATGAAAAAACGTATTTCAGTTATTAAGTGAAACACTACAAGCAATCAGACGTTTCACACTGGATGATGATATTCGTATGGAGTTTGGCAAAGCGCACGAGCATGCCAGAGAAATGGGCATTTACTTGTTGGAACCTCTCACTGTTTTGCTAAAAGGTATTTTTTGTGTATTATTTTTATTAATTTTTATTACCATTTATGAAATTTACATTAAATGTCAAGCACAAAAAAAAACAAATACAATACATATAATACCAGTGTCAGTCAATTAATAAAACTATATTTTATTTTAAATATAATGAAATGACTGGCCAATGGCAAAAGCTATTTGTACTGTTAGCTGCTTCTATAAAAAAACCCTTAATTTTAATACTCAGATTAATAAAGATCAAATGTAGCCTAATTGTATAAAGATGTATTTATATTGAAAAGAAGTTACATATGTATTTTAAAATTTAAATATAGAATACATAACATATTTAAAAATTAATGTATGAATATTTCAGAAAACACAAAACCTCCACTGGTGTCAGAACTTATGTTAACAATAGCAACACTGCTGGTCCGTCATGAATTATGTGCAAAGGTATCGGAGTGTGGCAACAATGTCTTATTCACTATACTAGCTGACAACTTCGAGAATGTTGCCGTTGTACAACAGGCTAATAAATTGTAAGTTGGAAGTCTTTTTTTAATTAATAGTGTGCTAGGAATCTAATGTCCCATCCGTTAATCTGTCATTATATACCATCAGTAAGTCCATATTTTGCATAAACAAAAGACATTTTTTTGAAGTGCTTTTATTTGTTTGCAATATTACACAAATAACACCAAGTACGTACCTATAAACAAAAAAAAATCTCAAAATTTATAAATAAATGGAAACCCTTCTCATCTCTACCCAAAGTTCTTGTTGACTTTTCTTACTCTCAATGCCCACACATCTTCTCAGCAGATTGAAAATAAGATCTCAAAAACAAACACCGTCCGTCATCTATATGTAACGTTTTCTTCTTCACTATAATTTCGTTTTCCAATTTGGATCTCTCGTGTATCAATTCGGCCCTCAGTTTCTCAGTTTCCAAACTGCGTGTTTGCAACAAACTCATACTGTCATTCAAATCACGAATCTCTTCAATCAATCCTATTAAAGACCCTTCCCTACAATTTTCCACATTTGGCCTACAATTCTTGACATTCAATCTCGTCTGAGCGACTTGTATTCTGTGCTGCACTTTCAAAATCTCCTCATGCAAAGTCTCCAATATATTTTCTGTTTCCACAATTTTATCCAACGTTAGTTTTAGCTGATTTTCCAATTCTATACGTACCTGATCAGTCCTAGCTATTCGCTCGCTTAAAGCTTTATTTACAGCTATATCTTGAGTTCGCAAATCTCTGGCTGAATTTATCAAAACTGCGTCTATTTTTTCTCTCAAAGCTTTCGATTTGTCTATAGCTATTTTGAACTGTTGTAAACCGTTTACAGTGAATTGTTCCCATGAATGTACGTTCGACTGTCCTTCGCTTAGCCTTGTTGAACCAGCTGAGTCCTTAACGTTAACAGATTTAGTTTGCAAATCAGAATTATGACTTTCATATTTGAAAGCCAAGTACTTATTACTCCAATCGTGTTCAAGCGTTTCTTTAGCAGCTATGTTCATCCTCAATTGGCTTTCAATGTCTCGTAGCAATTCTGCATGTAATTGCTTAACGTTTTCTATCAAATTTGATTCTTTAAACAGAGCATCTTGAGGCTCATCGTACACTGTATCGGATTGCATTCTCAATAATCTCAAGTTTAAACATTCCTCAGTTATGTATTCGGGTATTTTCAAAGTGTCCATCGCGTTCTTCAATTGTTGTCTCAAAGCTTCAGTAATGTTTATTTCGGCATCGATATCTCGTATAGCTCTTTCTAATTCGGCTTTCCAATAGTTGATATGTCTAGCTCGGTGTTTTAATTGGTCTGTGCTATCGCTGAAATCGTTGCAAGACGTTTGGTTGACTTTGACGATGCAGTTTTTAGTGATGGACGTGTTTTTATCAGTGACACCGATGATGTCGCCTTTTAATACTTCCGCGTTGTGGTTTTGCCAGTTGTAGAGGGTTGTGAGGCCGATGTTTTTGTCGCCATGTGAGAGATAGTCGCCGTTATTTGGGTACGACATTTTTTCAGAAATGTTGTAAAGGCTTGATGGTAGTTGAAATTATTGATAGAAGCATTCGTTTCTATGGTTGAGGAAAATGTAAAGATAAAACATGTGTTGTCAAGGTTACTTAGTTTGAGACAAATAAATGCTGTAAGGCAGTTTTATCAATACTTTTAATTAGAAATAACCTTTCCTGGCCTCCTGGAGCTTATGGTAAACTTTTTTTGTACAATAGTTTTTTGGAATTGTTATTGAATTTAAAATGTAATCAAAAGTAACGCTTAAATGATAAATTAAATAAAAATGCATTTTTTTTTCAGAATCACGGCACTAGCGGGCAATGACGATGTCAAGAGGCAATTGGTAAAAAGTGGAATTATTCCAATCATAGTTTCCGTTTTGGAACGACATATGGTAAGTTTCATTTTTATGCTCTATTTTAAGATTTAGCAAACTTCATTTTATTAAAAAAATGTTAAAGTTATCATATTCCCGACCCATAAGGTGAACCTTGTTATGACCGTCTATCGTATTTACATTACAATTATTCTTTCAAGCGCTATCTTACAGAAATGCCAATACTTGTAAAAAAATGTGTAGACACATTTATTGTTGAGAATCGGATGATCGATAATTTTCGTCTGTACTATTTTTGCTGTAAAACTCTCTGTTTAACTGAAAAATGTGAATAAGCTATACTTACAAACTTTTAACATCATAGAAAAATTTGCACAAGTGCACTATTCACAATTCAGCCTCTATGGAAATTATTGTAACATTCAAAGTCTTATTTGTCTAGACTAAAAGTAATTACTAAACAAGCGTTTAGAACATTAAAAAAGTGCATATTTACTTATTTAGAAGCAACACGTCGCACCTTTAGAATTGTAGTGACCTAATTAGAAAACATGATTTTTTGGGAATCGTTACACAAAGATTTGAACGGTTACATGAAACACGGTAAATGGAGGGGAGTGAAAGAGACCGATGTATACGTTATGTAGCTTTCTACGCCAAAATCGGTGTGTGTTTTA
>DWAJ01002371.1:0-17838 GCA_018238005.1 Eurema mandarina
GATCGTCATGTGCGCGAGCGTTGATTGGTTGTCCCAGTCGTGTTGTCTTTCTCGCACCCACGAGCGCGATTCTAACGATGCGCAGCTATTCTCGTCAATCGCTAAACATTTTTGACGATTATTATACATACCTATAAACAGTGTCGTCCTGCTCCCCGTAGGCCGTGAGCAGGTTGTGTCGCGCGCCGTGCTCGAGCAGCGCGGCGGCGAGGCGCGCCAGCCCGCCCGCGCACGCCGTGTGCAGCGCCGTCAGCCCCGCCTCGTTCGCGTGGTTCAGCTCCCCGTTCAGCTTCGAAGCTAGGAACACCGCTGATTCCTACACGTACACAAGGTAACGTAACATTATATGTCTATTACTTTCGACTCAAGTTAGAACTCTATTTGTATCTATGTATTTGTGACTTGTACCTAACTATATATCATTATATAATTTATCTATATGCTCATATGCTCATATGTATGTATAATTAGTTTATTTTTTTTATACTAAGAAGTGGTGAGACGATCTGGACGCACTCCTGATGGTGAGAGAAAATGTATAACCAATGCAATGCTTATCTGTTTAGTGCAGTGACAAACGAATAGCCATGAATGAGCCCTTACTATTAGCCATTACTTATATTTTTTCACGCAACTGAGCCACAATATCCTCATAAATTCGGTATTCGCGGTCTGATCTCGGGCAGAATTACTACTAATCTAAACCCTGATTAACTTGGAATGTGGATCAAGACTAAGTTATGTAAAAAAAACCTATTTTTTATTATATATATAACTATTATTCAAAATATGTAAAATATTCTTTCGATTTATTAGTTATATATATGCGTTACGCGTGATTTCGGTAAGTTTATAAATTTGCGAAAATGTAGTCGTAAAACAATACAATTTATCTCCCGTTTAGAATCCTACGAAGGTTTATAAATTTAATAGGAAATTTATAAATTTGCTGTTCTTGTTATTTTCCGGTGACAATATCACATTTTAATCGAACTCGATTAGATTTAATTTGTTAAGTTAAGACAAACTGTTTTATTATGATTTACTCAAAAACGCGAAATACAAAAAATGGTGCAAAAAATTTAGTATAACGATAGAAGTTTAAACGTGTTATTTTACTAAGCATTATATAATACGAATACTTAATTATTTGCTTAAGATGAATGAACCTTAAATCGTTAATTTAGTGGCGGAACAGTTATTTAATGTTATCTTTTAAGATAAAACCCAAAAAGCATTCATTGGATATCTTAAAGCGACCTGTTTAGAGTTCAATAACCTAATTCCGCTTATTTCCAATTTTAATACGATTAAGTTGTGACAAACATGTATTTTTTATATTATATTATTATATTACTCGTACCTGTAGTACTGAAAAACTATCGTATACAAAATAAACGAAAATATATTTTAACTTTGGCACTTAGTTTAACAAACTCTGATAGCATTGGTATGCAATAGTTTTTTTAAATAAAGTACCTACCTCAAACCACCCTTGCGCCAGAATATGAAGTAAGCTATCCCCAGACTCCGAATAAAGGGGATTTGGTTGACATCCCTTCTCAAGGAGCTTGGCCGCGAAACCCCTCTCTATGATACTTTCAGTCTTTCCTTGAACGGGATCTTCAGCGAAAGCGTTCTTATTCGTCACAGGAGTATCGAAGGGGTTTGATCCGTTCATAACTAATGTTTCACTGGAAGATATGGAAGCTCGCCTATCGTCTACCAGTGCGTAGTACAGAGGCGGGTGCTCGTCCGAACTCGTCCGCAAATTCGTGTCTAAATTAGTTTGTTTCAGAAGCAGGTCGAATATTTTTTGGTTCCTTGCTATTACGGCTTGGTGAAGCGGTGTGCTGGAAACATAAAATGAATTTCCCTATGTAGGTGCTAATTTAACGTTTAAGCTTTGAGATTGATTAAGTATTTATATAGTAGTAGTTAAACAATCAATGATAGAGAGCCTTAAAAGCATTGCCTTAATAACATTTAAAGCTTCACCAGCGTAATATATGACATTTTTTCTCTTTACTAAGTTGTAAATGGTGTAATTATACCTATTTTAACGATTTATGCAATAGAATTAAAATCCAGTAAATAAACTAGGAGGGTTAATAATACGTACAATCCTTTTCTATTTTGCCGGTTAATATCAGTTCCCTTCTGCACGACCATTTCTGCGATTTCCACCATCTGTTCCATTGTTTCCGGGTCACACGAGCTCGCTGTGAGGCCCGCGATCAGATGCATCATTGTGTCGCCCTCCTCCCTGCGAATGTCATTATTTTTAATAAATATTATAAATAATATAAAGACTAAACAAAATTTGATCATATTTTAATGTATTCTTGTGACTTGATAACTTCTTCATAAAAATTAATCGCCAAAGTTTCCTTGAAGTTCAAGGATCGTTATTACGCAGAGATAATTACCCTCCTTTGCGGCGCGCAGTCGGGTTAAAAGGATAGGTCTACAGTCTAAACTATATATCTACCTTACATCTAGTATAGGTATAGGTAGGTAAGTATAAGTATAGGTGGGATAGGTACAGCGTGAATGAAATTCGCATCGAGCCAGCTAGTGGTTAGTAATTTAATGAATAAATTGTCAACATGCTGTCATGTAAATAAATATAATAAATCACTACTTAATAGTATCATTATCCAAGTCGCGTATATACGCACAATTAATATGTAAGTCCAGAGAGAATAATTTCATAATGCTTATACTTTTTCTTTCCGTTGCGAAACAATTGTTCGCTCAGGAAATGTATGTCACGTCTTAAAGTTTTATGATTAATAAAATGGAATACCTTTAGTAAATAAGTTGTTAGTTATGTAATTATTCATTAAAAATCATTGTCATTTCATATTACAAAACAAAGTCCTCCACTGCATCTGTCTGTCCAAGGTTAACATAAAAACTGTCCAGTGCTTTGTATGGCAGTTTGTCTGTGAGACAGCTCAGCTATTTGTGTCATCAGATAAACTGATGATGTTTAAATAGTATCATATTTAACACGCCTTCAAATACTTGTTTATTTATTTCAACTATATATTTATATATAATTGGCTTAACGCTCAAAGTCACTGTTTGTATATAAACATAACTCAGATTTTCTACTCAAACCTTCATTCAACTTCATTCTTGCAGAATGCACGACTCAATAGACGCATACGTACGAATGAGATATTTCAAATTAATATTCAAAAACAACCTTGACACGATGCGGAACTCCACTACAACGTAACGTACGAAAATATTTTTTAGCACAAAACTGATGTAGGTTAAAGTATCGAATAGAAACTGGTTACGTTGTTAATCGAGAGTTAAGGCGATGATGTTAAACCAAACCCGTATTACCCCATGTTACGCCTTAAACACGTAAGCTATGTCAACACACTGTGATGAAATTTATGATTTAAATGTACGCTGAGTCGCTAATTTATTAATGGAAAACCATTTTGTAAGTGTTAATACTTCCTTTATAAATTTTCTTTAACAGCTAAAAAAATTAACCTTAATTTCTTAGTTACCGGATAGCTTTACTACATTGTATTTTCTGTATTCAATTTTCTCATATTAAAAAAGATTTAATTACAATCATTATTCTAATCTTAAAACGCATCTTATGATAACATCAACAAAACTTGTTGACGACAAAAATGCCGCCTACAAATGTCCGAAACAAACCCACACATGAAGTCATTGGACTAAACAATACTCGTATACATATTCATTATGATGCATCAGCTACAGAAGTCGCACATAATATTATAATGTCGATGCTTTACCACTGCATATTCTATTTAACGCTTATCTTCTACAGGAAAGGCCTTAGTTACAAATTTGATTGCGGTTAAGTTTCGCCATTTCCCTTTAATAACTATACTGACCTAAAAATGTACAGAAAACCCCAGGATTAGAGCTTAAAGGTTATTTATATGCAATTTAATAGCATAAAAATAGACGATGACTAATTTAATGAATAACTTAAGAAACCACTGTTGATGAGTATGAGTCTTATTTTTACGTGCATCTGTCGCCGACTTACTTGGTAGTGAGATTGGGATCTGCACCATTCTCGACTAAGAACTTAGCAGAGAAGGAGTCTCTGGCATCGATAGCTCTGTGCAAGAGGGTTCTTCCTCTCGGTCCGCGGGCATCTGCGTCTGCGCAGTGTTGTAGGAGTGTGGTAGCTATGGACGCACTACGGCCTCGAAGTGCCAGCTCGAGGGGCAGTTCTCCGCGGCTTGACATAGCGTTCACAATGTCTGTTAACTGTAACAAAGTATATAATATCAGTTTTTTCGCTAAAAGGAAAATGTTGTCAGTAACAATATATTTCTTTAGAACTTAGTTTCACAAATAATCAAGTTAATTTAATTCAATTAAAGGTTAAATATATTTGTGATAAAAATGTTTGATGGATGCATATGCATAGCAAGAATGTATTGAATTTTTTTCGTTACGAGGAAAACAATCCTTTTTTTTTCTTTATTTTGTGCGAGTTGCTGAACTTTGCTAGCACTTTTGTTGTCGAGGTAGGTTTCAGATTGAAAAGAAAACGAGATGTCAAGATTTAGGTTAACAACCCCTTTTATTCTTGTTGTGAAATATGACTAAGCTGTCGCTTGGGCAAATAAGGCTTTAGACTTACACAAGGTAAGTTGAAGAGTGCTTTTAAATGTTTGAAGAGTCGTATCTGCTTAGACGTTTTAGTTTGCTATGATGTAATCACTAAAATACTATGTTTTATATTTATTAACTTACTTTAATGGTGACATTGAAATACGAAATGCATATTTGACTTGATATAGAACCTCAAGTTACCAATTCTGAGCATGCAGTTTCAAAAATCTTATTAAACATTGGAAAGGAATAAATAACATTGTAAACGTAAGTCAATGCCATTATTGCGAACTTACAAAGAGAAACTTAAACTTTATTTATTTGTATCGACACAGCAGTCGGCGCGCAGTAAGCACTATTTCATATTTGCAAACTGGGTCACACGATCCACATTACTTAATAAGATATTTGACGATAATAAATTATAAAAATATTTCGCTTGACGCTTACTCAACTGTTAAGTAACCGTGGAAAATATGACGCGAATGAGGTAACGGAAGTAATACGAAGAATAAGTCATTCCTCATTGTTACAATTAGTCGAGCAAACTGGAAGAAATTGTGGTCTTGGTGTTATAGATGCAGAGCACACAGCGTCCACGCTGTATGTGATGAATGGTAATCGAATACTTTCACGGTTACGTAAGGACATAAACAATAGACATACATCATTGCGTGGATTAATTATAGTGTTATTTAATTACAATGCGGTTATGAAACTGAAGAACACGATTGTGGAATCCTACCGATACGTGCGCGCTGTCTGCCCAATTTGTAAAATTATTATGATTAAAAAAACTTGCTTGCAATAACTCGTTTCAAATAAAACATGATCCAATTATCGATAGATCGTATATATCCATCCAACATAATTTGTAGGTACTAATTTTAAAATAATTTTGCAATCGTGAGAACAAAGCAATCTTAAAACTTTCATTTTTAATTTGTTGCTATGTCTTCTATCTATATACATACAAACAGAACCAAAAGAAAATAAATATATTTTCAAAATCGTCATTTAAAACACAACATCGTTTTAAATTCAGATTGCCAGTATGCGACAACAATAATTGTTACTTGATATTTCGTTTCGGCTCACACGAAGCAAAAAGCATCACAGCTGTTTGGAATTTATATGAGTCAAGAAGCGTCTACGTCTGCGATCGACGAGCTTAAACGTATATCAATCTGGTCTTTCCCAAGAACAAAATTATGATATTTATAGGTATCATAATAAAAAATGTATGTGAAAATTTTATAGCATGCGCCAAGTATTGAATTATATTTTTTCTAGTAGGTCGAATATTGAATGTTCGTTTAAACGCAGTTCAAGTGCAATGCAACGGGTGCGGGAGCGTAAATTGATGCGCTCTGAGGAGACCCCCGGGACGCCGGAAAGAGGATGACAACAACTCAACTAGCAATCATAACAAACGCTACAGACTACCTGATGTTTAAAATAATGGTAAGCATAAACAAGTACACGAACCGAGGTGTTTGTTTAAGTATACCGTATGTGGATAAAATATTTAAAATACTACGTTAAGTCAAATTTACGATTTGCTTTGAATTATAATAGACGACTGGTTAATTTTTCTATAATTGTATATGCATATAATTTTACAGGAATAAAATTGATAACGATTTTATTTCTTATATGTGTATTTTAAAGTAATATATGTATAATAACAACTATAAAACAGCATGTTTATCAACTAAGAAGGTAACAACTCATCTTATTGCAGCTGTGACTTCAGTTATTAGTGTCGATTGCTTATTTCACCATCGATATTCGCATTCCAAGCGCATAGAACGAGTCATAGACAAATCATGTTCATTGACTACATATGCTAAATAGAATAAGAAATGTTAATAATTTCTATAGGTGAGATCGCCTAATCGTCTGCGTTAAGACGTTAAGTCTATAAAGAGCAATGCGGCTAATTCGAGCAAGGTTCAAATTGTTTGCAAGCTAGCCATCGAACGGTCAAGTACACAATATGTTACGTTGTATGACACAAGTCCTTGAGGTAACTCGGCTGGGCGGCGAGCCGCGAGCGTGCCAGTAAAGTGTTAACTATCCACTGAACCACGCGCATTCTCAGCTCCGGATTTATTACGATAAATAATAATTACACGTTCGTGTGATCTGTGATTATCTAGTGATAACAAGCAAGTGAAATAAATATTGTGACGATTCATATTTAAAGGTAATAAATAAGCTTTAAAATGCATCAGTAATATATGTATTTACGAAAAATGCAAACAAATTCTGTAGTTCAGAACTGAAATTCAGTATGTTTCGAGAACACTTGTATGTGGTTAGTTAGTAATTATATATTCAATCTAAATGAAGAATACTTGATATTATAAATTGATAATGAAGTTATCTCATCTCATAACGACGTATACATATTAAAATTTTATAAAGTAGTCTTATAAAAATAATATAAATGCATATTGTTATCATTAAAAATATAAATAGCGTGTGCACCGACCGAAAATAATGTATAGTAACAAACCTTATTTATTTTATTGTCGGACTGAGATATTACCTAAAATTATACTCGGTTATTGTTACTCAAAACCGCTTGTGTAATCAGTTTGATGAGAAAATTATTAGTAAGTTATAAGACGTAATATGTAGCATGTTTTATTTAAAAATAAAGAATTTCTATTTGTAACATTGATAAGAGAACATAAAATCGTAATCATATTAAAGAACAACGTACAAACGGTATGATTCATCTTACAGTATTCCCTTAAATATACAAATGAAATCATCTTAATAATGAATACGAAATGAATTACGAAATCGTTCATTGAAGATTAGCAGCGATCGGCATTCGAGACTCTTATCTAAAAGCCTTTAATGAAACGGTCATTAAGCGTAGCGAGAACTAGTAGATGTTAATGACAATCAAGTAATCAACGAATGTGATGTAATCTAGAACTTACACCGAGAACCGTCTAATGGACCGAGTAACCCAGTTACATGAAGCTAGCCTACTCAACTGTGTCAGCGATTTTTAACAGTCAAATATTCTAGTGATTTCTATGTTAATTTCATGATTAAAACTCGGCGTCATATTAGTTTTACGTGTGCAAATAATTAGATGACGACTTGCGCTATTTGCTTGCTGTTTTGTTAAATAAAGACTGAGTGGTGTGATGCAATTATTTGAATGAAACTATACAATTAAATTTTATTAAAGTATTCTTATAACTTGCCTTGAAAGTTACAATAATAAGTTATATTTGGTGTCTTTACACTTTTTAAATTTCAATTGATTAATTATCGGTAATAATACTCGTCTAACGCCTCAGTGCAGTATTATATATACTGCACTGAACAAATGTCAAATAACGTTTCATCAATCATTATTAGTGGCTTTCCCATAGCAAAACAAAACAGTAATAAATATAGATAATATATTTAATGGTAGGCCAAATAACAAGTAAGACCTCGTTCTAAAAATTTCCATATATCTGTTTGTTACGGTCAACCCATTTGGTAAATTATCATGATTATGTTACTGAATTATTTATGTAAATAGAATTCCATAATAAGCGGCGTATTAAATCGTACGACGCATAACTTGTTTACATAAATTTATTAATTTGCATTAAGGATCGATGAATCAATACTCATATTCAACAAGTTTTAATGAATCGAAAAATTAAATCCTTTTAAAACGAAGCTTGTGTTTTGGTTGAAGTTTAAAATTCGAGTTTAACACGATACCATGTCCTTGGATGCGGTTTCGACATCCTTGCGTTGCAACTTTCTGACCATAAAACTGTCCAGGTTCATTGTACCTACCTATGTAATATATTATATATTGTATACTTCACGAACGCGATTGACAAATGACATGACATGCACGTAAGTTTTAGGTCAACGCTTTGGGCCTTTTATGTGCCTAGACAACCGTGCAAATATAAATAGATCTATGATAATTATTTATCATACGCGTTTCAGCACGGATTTTACCCTATATTAGAAGAATACGATAATACCGTTTCAACTATAAAAAAAAAGTTTATAAGTAAATTCTATTCCCCGTTTAGGTACATATAATAATATTTTTTTTTTTGGAAAATTTAAATTTAAGAACGTTAAATAATTGAAGATAAAATAAAACAACTTGACAACATCGCAACGTTGAAGTTATTTAGCATTAAAATGTAGTATCAAGTTCAGTCTATGTAGTTTAATGTCTGCATTTAAAATTAGGTTTTACAAGGTTATCTAGATCGTAGATTTAATAACATCAATCGTATTGAATCAGAAGACCGATACCGAAACTTTTTTAACATAAAATAATTTTATTAATAAGAGTCGTAAAGTAAACGATTTCATATAATAATTAAAATTCAAAAATAGCAATAATTCTATCAATGAATTATTTTAGTGTTGTGATTTTTTTATACTGAATCCGGTAATATATTTTTGTGGTCTAAAAATAGAACAAGATTGAACCTAAACGCTCCAAACCCCAAAACCTGATATGTGCCCTGTTAAAAGCGTAAGAATTGTAAATGGGTAATTGAAACATTTAAATACATTAATTGTTTTGGTTAATGAACAATGATATTATCAACAACATAATATATAGGAATGAACATCTTCCATCAATAATTAAGATCAAAATTGTGAGCCATTCATTAAATGAAACCAACAATAACATAGTTGTACCACCGTATATTAAGAGGATGACGAAAACAACGAGTACCTAATTAGAAAAAATGTAATCAATATAGGCATTGCTTTAAACGATATTTCATTACTCTCTCGCAATTATACATTTAAAGTGAGCCAATAGAATCTGGGTGACTCAGCATATGATCAAAACATTCAAATCTTAAATTCAATACATACCTACTACAATTGGTAGAGTAGTACAAAAGTTTGTCAATGCCTCTACACCTTGAAACTGCGATTCAAACCACTTAGACAGAAGGTTAAGCATGTTAACCTTGCAATGAAAATACTTATTACGATTTAGTGTTTAACATTTTTATACATTATAATGAATTCCGCTAGTAATTGGAATTTTGCAAACTCACTTGCTAACAATGGTGAGGAATTTCATTGTTTCCAGAAATAAATGTTTTGATAAATGTAGGTTTTACGAGCAATGTTTTTACCTAATAAATTCTTAAAATGACCTTTAAAAATGTCGTGGGTATCTTTAAAACTAAGGAACGTCTAAAGGCAAGCTTTATCTAAAAATATAAAAGGAGAAACTGACTGACTGACATATCAACGCACAGCCTAAACGGCTAAACGTAGGAACTTAAAATTTGGAAGGGACGTAGCTTAGGTACCGTAGAGCTGCACTAAGAAAGGAATTCCCAAATTCCCACGGGGACGGGAACTACCCCGGTAAAACGGCGAGGAAAAACGGCTAGTATACTTATGAAATATAAATAAAGCTGAAGTTAAATAACCAAAAAAATAGAAAGGCCTATAGTATTAATTGTGTCGCGGCCTTGACAACGGATCGGTTGATAGTGATCAGCCGAATTGCATACAACTTATAATCCACCGGCTACGCACGTTACGACATCGCCACTCATCACGTTGGTAGACCATTATATTAGTTAAATATACCTACTCATTAAGAAAAACATGCTATTACGGCTTTTACTCACTTTTACTTTTTGCGGCTTAAGAATGTTGTTCGTAAGAACAACAGATCTAACAAAGTATACAATACCACATTATTTGAATAAGATAAGACTAAATAAAACGCAAACTTTTAATCTTTATCTCATTTTTCATCATTAAATTGTATAAATTACTGTGTGCTTTAATGTGTCCGGTACTTCTCTTAAAACAAATTGTTTGAAACTATTCCAAAATCATCTACTACAAAACATATAGAACCAAAAACAAAGTTTGTTATCTCGTGCCTACAGAAATGTTACATTTTAATCATTAAACCTTTCTCCTAATAAAATGTTTTATGTAATTAAGCCCCATGATGCAACGCGTAAACGCAACTTTATCTTCTAATTACTTATTTTATTTAATAACTCAGTAAATAACACTACCACAAATTAAAAATTCATAACAATTTAGTAACTTTTAATTATGGAGTTTTAGTTACTTTTCGAGGTGCATCTAATTGTTATAGAAGCGTTTGTATAAGCTAATATTGTAGTTTATTTTTCTTTATTTATGTATAGGGTTAAATTACAGTTAGGCAGTTTAGCTGTGAACCACGAGTATACTTATCAGAGGAACGGTGCATTAACATAATATTATATTTCCATAGAAGTAGATTATACATTGAGTTTCCTTGAGGAAGTCTCTGTACTTATTAAAAGAACGTGAATTTGCTGAGAACATAATAATATGTCATAGATTAATCAAACCAGAAATAGCTTAATTCTAGGAAATACAGTTTATTATTATATAGTACGATATTTCGTACGTAAAGGTATTGATGTGACTCTCTCAAATATAGACAAACACAATATCGCATTTATAACTTGTACATAATATATTAGTAATGTCTCTAGTATATGCACGCTAATTGATTCTCTTACTAAACTACCTTTTCACATTTTAGACTGAACGCGAGTTAAAGGGGCTTTTTGCGTGGTAGCCATTGCACAAAAGCAAACTGGATCGACCGAGCGAAACTCAGAACCCACTATGGAGCAATACTTGGCTGTGGTGACTTTGTCATTGATTACGACAGGTATGATATTTTTAGGCTGATTATTAAAAATTTTTGTATATAATACTTTGGAATTTGTTTTGAAGTATTATAAGGAGTACCTTTTCAAAACCTTCATGCGAAATGGAAGAGCAAACAAATTTACCATTTTATATAATACATTATATTATATCATTACGTTTAAATTAAATAATAAAACAACTAATAATTGTAATTTGGCAACAGTACACGTTTAATAACAAACAACACAGAGTGCTAGCCAATAATAAACCACAAACCATAATTAGCTGTTGAAAAATTAAGGGCAGAGTACGTAACGCAATGAAAATAATGAACTTCCTATCTAAACGGTGCCAACTTTCAAAACAAAAAAATTAATTAAAATAATCTGCAAACAGTAAGTTCAATTAGTAAATAAGTGACTAATACATGAAGGCTATTATGAAACGGTTAAATTTGATACACACACGTCTTAATACCTAAATTTGTGCAGGTATTCATCACTGATTTAAAGCCATTTCAACATGTTACATTTTTCTAATTCATTTTAAGGAATTAGGTACGAACGACAAAAAAGGTTATAATCACACCAAGAATTACAAATTAATCTTAAACAAATATTCTATAAATAGGTGTCCTAGCCATTATTAAATAATGTTAAGGTGTTCTGTAATGTAAAATATGTTCATATAATTTTGGTGTTGACTGTCATACATCGTATCGATCGTATTGATCACAGCAGTATTGATCAATAGAATATGAAATGTTTTATGCTCATTAAATTATGATTAGGTAACTATTTAAATAAAAAATAGATTCTATTTAAACCAGCCTTGGAATGAATCATACGCGATAAAACTACTGAGTTCATTTATTAAGCAAAAATAATAACAATAATTGAATGATGCGGTCTGTTCGTTGAAATATATGATGATTCACGGTTTAAGACGCACGCGGATGAGAGAACACAAACAACTTAAGGGCTCATAAACGCCCTTTCATATTTTTGTTATATAAGCACTAGTTGAGCCCCGCTGTTTTACTCACGTAGTTATTCGTATTAGTAAAAGTATTGTATTTATTCAGGGTCTTCCTGTATGCTACTTTCTTTCTTGGGTTTTTTTTGCGTGAAATAACATCAAAAATACTTAAATATATTCTCCTCGTAGTTTTTCACGTTTATAATATTTTTGTTAAGGGTTCTGCATCAATAATATTATAAACTTTTAGATTATATAAAGATAATTAAGTCAATTGGATTGTCTTACAACTCCACTAAACAAATCGTATAATATGAGCGTGAACAACGCAATAGGAGCAGCAACTGCAACTAGTCGATAGCCAGGAGTTGGATCCCTGAAGTCGTAACAAAGATTCCTGTACCTCCTCCCTCTTTCTACACAAAGAGAACCAGATTCGCCTGCTACGTACATAGACTCGTTTGTATCACAACGAGCTTGATTTTCGTCTATAAAAGTATATTTAGCTACTAAACGGGCGATCATTCCTCTTGTACCGTTTTTACGTACACCAGATTGCATTCTTCTTACCCAGCCATCTTTGTATATCTTCGTTAAACTCTGTACTCCCCATATTGTCTTTTCTTTCCCTGCATGTTCATAGTGGGTAAGGACACTGTTTGTATATTTTACATTGGGAATTATTTTATCTTTGCTTTCTACAGAGTTCCAAATTACACCCAGGGAAGTGAGGAAATCCTTATCAAGCGGTTGGGTTGTTCGAAATATTTTATCATTATGAGCTATTATGCCACAATACAATTTAGTAGCTAAGAAAAATGGAGCCCCGGGGGCAAAGTTACACACAACTCTTACATCACCATTCTTTCTTCTACCAAATGCACATCCCACTTTTATAGTTTTTGCCCAAAGCAATTGCACCGCGTTAAAGTTTTTAACTGACGTACGACCACACTGAACGTCTGCATATTTGATGTGTTTCCCTCCGCTCCAAAACCATTCGTGGATGCAACCGACGATGGGAGGGATAAAACATTCCATTTTAGGAGCACTGTGAATAAAATCGTATGAAGTCAGCGATTAGGTATACCAATGATCACAAAACATTTTTTTTTAATTTTGTAACTTCAACGTACCATTCATAGGCCATCTCACGTGATTTCTTGCAACAATAATCAGCATATTTCGTACATTCAAGATGAGATACAAAATGACCATCGAGAGCAGAACACGGCGCTGGGCCGGGTAAACATTGGCGCAACCATACTTCCGAAATCTTTTGCAAATCATAATCATATGTCACTTGATTCATATTTGCTGCTTTAGGCAAATGAGCGTATCTATCACATTCGCCTCCTGCAACTTGATTACGCATAGAATTAATAGTGTTTACTAATGCAATTTGATCTAAAATCGTAGGTACGTGAACTTTATATCCTTCTTCACATAATCTTGACATAGTTGAATACCGAAATAAGCAAAGGGTATGATCCCCATAACACGGTTGAACCTCGCACCAACGATTTCCAGATTGAGGGACTGGTAACGGAGTCGATTTGTTGTTCGTATAATTATCATTTGAGTCCACGACATTTTTTAGATATCCACCGTATATTAAGAAAACTTTTGACGTTTTTTTTCTTTGCCCTAATTCTCCGTATAAAAGAGGCAATTCCCAACAAGGATAATTTTCTGGCACATACCAAACATTTTCATTTTGAGAATTATTAAATATTTCTTTCAGAACGTCTTTTTCCACAGCTGGCTCTAAATTGTAGAATTGAACGGAATGGTCTTTTAATTTAAATGGAGTTGTATAATTTACAACTTTTTCTGTATAATCTTCTTTTGTGACACTTTCTTGGCGTAAGACATGCTCTTTATCTGCGTCATACATGTATTCGTAATCTCTTAAAAGATCCGATTTCCATATAACAGTAGATGAAATGTTATTTTGCTTTGAAAATTCGCCACTATCGACGTAAATATTCGTTGGAGTGGTAATTAGGCTCGTATTTCTATATTTGAATTCCTTAATTTCATAATAACTTTCCGGATTTTTTGACAATACAGTATTAGTACTATATTTATGATTATATATCAGAGAGTTATAAGTTTTGGTATCTTCTACGTCATCTGACGATTTAGTATTATTTTCTTCATCACCAAACCTGCGTTTAATTGATTCAATAGAGCTTTCATTAAATTCATACATATAATTGTTATCATCGTAATAATCCACATCTATATTATCAGACTTTGCGAGTAATAATAACAATATCAAGAAGCACTTAAAAACAGACATTTTTATTTCTGGCCCATAGCCTACGCGATATCTATATTTTGCAATGTTTTATAAAAAAGAATAATTTTACACTGAATTAGTCAATCATTTATATTTAGTTACCGAGATGTGTAAATACTGGGAAAAATATCTATTAATAAAGAGTGATGTATGCGTCAATACACTGAGTCATCATAAACATGATGCTTCTAAAAATATATTAATAAAAATTATACACAATAGTTTTTTTTTATCAACGCTATAAATCAAACAGCTTTACTTCAGCTTTTTACCGCGGAGGCAGCGTAAGTGACTAGATTTTAGAGCTAGTCAGTCACCCTTTTCATGGCGATGTTTTTGCGAGACGTAATCATTGTAAAGGTTTAATTGACTAATATATTATCCTAACGATTTCAGGAGTGTCATCACTGCAATGTTACCAGTGCCTTATTAATCCACCGCTTGGCGAATACTACAACACAACGAAACGACTGTGTGTACATTTCGATTATTCGGATAAGTTCGTCGTAGACTGTCCGTACTCGACTTGGTGTATGAAGCAGGACTTCTACCTTGACATACAAAATGGAGGTAAATGTCTTACGCAGCCTATGATTTATTTACCTTTACGTGTAAATGTCAATTATGATAATTATATCGTTTTATTTTTTTATCCTTTTACTTTTATATCTGTTAGTTGTGGCGGTAGTATATCTAATTATTATTTAGACGTTTATATGTATTTCTTTGTAAGATCTTGCGTGATTGTAATTTTGCAGTTTTATAATGAAGCTTATAATTTTTAATGCATAAGCCATAAACTTTATCAATCAAAATATTAGTTATAAATAATGAATATTATTAGTTACATACAATAATCGGTTTTTAATCATTACTCCGTTAAAGTCCTCACTTCTTTATTAATAGCAATATATTTTTATTTTAAAATATAGCGCATTAGAGTCGTTACGATATTAATGAGAACATAATTTAGAAAACATAATTTTTATGAAGATATTTCGAATGTTTAATTATATAAAATCAATTTTGTTCGGAATAAGACATATACTATTCGTGTAGACAGTCGGCAAAACAAGAATTAAAATGGAAAATAACATTTTATGTCGGACGTTTCATGTGTCATGTTATTTAGCCGTCGCAAGTAAAGCGATTAACACCCCAAACTGAAGCCACACAAACAGGACTGTTTACAATTTACATTGCAGACGTTAAACATACACATTTAAATGTTTAACAACGTTTTAACACCATTTAAATTACAATTTGAGTAATGTTGTATAACAAATAATAAAAATATGAAAATAACATACTTTAACTAAGAATTATAAATTATAATCATCACAACGTTATGATGTGTTATACCAAGCGTTAAGTGAAGTTACGGGCTTAATGTTAAAAATACATACAGCATACTCACTAATGGAGACAGTATTTTATCACATACATAACATGTACTTATTTATAATTGTATAATTTTCAGTACGGATTAAAGGAGTTCTTCGCGACTGTGCTCAACAAAAAAACAAGTTCCAGGATTACAAGGACGGCAGGTGGTCACCAAAGACTGAGGTAGTGGAAGCCTACAAGGAAGGTTGTTTTAGCCCAGATTACAAAGGAGAAAAATCAGTAGTAGCAAAGTGAGTATTATTTATTCTGTTACATACTGTCCTCATAAGAAATATTACTAAAGAAATGCTTAGTCATTGTTTTTCCTTGACACTAAAAACTTGAGATGTCAACTGATGCCTGATAGTAAGTGAGCCAAGTAATATAAATAGACTACAAAACGCTGCGTGAAGTAAGAGTATCCAATGCTTAGAATAACCTCGGTTTTTTAATCCTTTACACAAATGATTTATATAAATACACTCTTCTTATATTTTTTAAAGAGCTATAAGCATACATTACATAGTTACGAACATGCAGCGAAAGGCGATTTTGTTTTAGACTACGCAGTGATGACGTTGCATCTTACAAAATTTCCAACCAAATGAATTCTATATTATTTTCAGCTTTTGCTACTGTCGCGGAGATCTCTGCAACGCTTCAAACACTAACCACGAAGGCTACACTGACATCATGGGGGTCATAGTGGTCTTTAACCTGATGAAATACATCAATAGCCTTAGGTAGTCAATAATGAAATTAGTATATATTGAGTAATGTTCTCATAAGTGCCAATTGTGGGAATGAGGACTGAGCAATCTACACGAGGTGACATTCCGAGACAGACGTGTTCGCTTCGTCTGGGTTTAGGTTTAGGTGCTTCAAGTGATAGTAATTAACATTGAATATAAAGTGAAGATGTTCATCAAGAAAACAATCGAAACACGTGCTCATAATGTAAATCTTATCTGACTATTACAACTTAACGATTGCAAAAAAACTGTTAAAATATGCGTTCACTGTTAGCTACACGTGGTGTCGAATATCAATTGGAGACAAAATCGAAAAACTATTAAAATACTTATGTAACATAATGGAATTAATTATTAGCAATGACCAATCTTAAGCAATATGTAAATACATTGTAAAATAAAAAAAAATCGATACGAAGGATAACAATCACTTTATATCTATACATTTGTGATATAATCATCTTTGTGATATTCTCATGGAGTTAGTTTTAAGTCTGTTACTGTAAATACAATAGGTAGTTAAAATATTAATAGTCAATAAAAATGTATAGTTAAAAACGCTTTTCTGCTTATATTGTCTTTTTATCTTTAAGCCACATTTTTATAAAATTGTATCATTTTCAACTGCCAAAAATAATAATGTGTTAAATAAGTAAAGTAAATTAAATTACCCGTATTCTGAGTGAATTCATTTATTAAATATGTATTCAAAACATTTATTTGAATTATTATATATTAAGAAACTATAGAATTTAACGCAAAAAATTAAATAAAAAATAGTAAAAATACTTACAGACTGACAAACTGTTTGAGAATGACAGTTAAAAATTATTGTTATATAAAAGAACCATTAGTCCAGTGCCGATAATTTTTAAAACCAAAAAAAATCATAATAGGATGAAACCCATTAGAAAAGGAGGGAAATATGATGAAAATGAAAGGAAAAATAATTTACGGGCGATCTTAGCTTGGGAAGGGGATGAAGGGGGGGTTTTAAGGGTAAAAAACGGTTTTTCTCGATTTCCGGCAAAACTAAAAGTCCTATCGAAAAAAGTCGAATGGAAAGGTTGTAGATAATAAAAAGATCTAAAACTT